>PVKH010019156.1:0-14934 GCA_004027955.1 Chaetophractus vellerosus
TATAGTAGAAAGGGCATTAGACTAAAAGTCAGGAAACCTGCTTTGCCATCAACTAGCTGTGTGATCTTTGGCAATTCATTTAACCTCTCTGAAATTCAGTGCCCTCATCTATACTGAGATGATGTCCAGATACACACCTCACTGATAACCTTCAGAAATATTAGATACATTCCCGTAAGTAAGCATTGCTAACTAAAAGGTGCTCCAAGATAAGATACACTTAGGTTGATTTTTCCTTCTAGTTGTTAGCTGTGGCCTCATAATAACCATTGCTATCCTAGATTATCAACTAAGATCTCTTCTTGCTGTGAGGTTGTATGATTTTATGATATTCTCAGAGGTTTTTGTAGACTAGTGCTTCTCAATATTCTTAAATAGTTTTTTTCCCATTCATAGTAATAAATAAAATAATTAACAAAGATGAATAGATATTCCTTTAAACAAAATTAATTTAGGTACACTTAATGTACTTTATCTTCCAAACATACTGCTTTTCAGTTGCTTTTTTCCAGAATGACTATTATATATTCTTAGCTTAAAGTTACCTTGTCTTACAAATTCTAAATTTTCAGCCCCCGTTGTCTGACTGCTACAAACTTCTGATGTTGGAGTTAGGTGCAAACCTGAACAAATTTAACTCTAAATATATGAGTGACTTTTCATGTTATATAGCTGTTTATTTTTCTCCTTTGATCTCTCAGTGTAGTATATTGCATTAATAAAAGTTCTAATGTTGAACAGTCCTTGTGTTCATGATATATACTATCCTTTTTAAAAAAAAATATTCTGTAAATACTGCTGAACTTAATAAATTAATTTTTTATTTGGAATTTTTGAATCTGTGTTTTTAAAATGAGCTTGAGCTGTAATTTTCAAATCTTCCTATCCTTTTTCCTATTGCTCTGTTCCTGTTTTGTGGAGTCTATTCATTCTTTCTCTAAATATTTCAAACAAATTTAAATTCCTTTTCAAATTGCTTTATTTTCGTTTGTTCCTTGATTGGGAATTCTTCTGTGTTTCAGTTTTCTTATTCTCTGATGATAGGTTTTCTCCTCCTTTGCTTTGTATTTTTGTTATTGTGTCAAGATACTTAAAGATTTCCCTTTCTTCTGTGTATTTTTATTTAATTTTTTTATTGTTATATTTTATCTGTATTGTGCATTTGGAGCAGCAGGCTTGCCATAACTGCTCAGTCTGCCATCTTGACTAGAGATCTAGTTTGTTTCTTTTTAATAAAAAATTATAAGTAAATCAGTCAGTAAAGAATTGATTTGACTTGAGATAGGTCTTCAGTTTCTTATCCCTCTTTTTTGTGATTATTTGCTTTGCAAATAGGGCAGCTTCAGCTATAAAACCATCAGGCTGATTTACCAGTAATGAAAACTTGATACAAACCTATTTTGCTTGTTTATTTTTTTTAATTATTTATATTAAGATATATAGAAAACATATCCTTAAAATGGATTTTTCTTTTTCTGCTTGAACCTAGGCAAACCAACCACAAGTAGCTCAGAAGCATGCCGGTTCTGTGGTTCCAGGAATGGAACAGAGTTATCTGCTGTTGGCAGTGTTTGTTCTGATGCAGATTGCCAGGTAAGTATATGATTAGACCGTGAGGCCATCCTAGTAAGGAATCATACACGTCCACCATGAGACCTTCACTTCTTCTAAGTATTATAGGTCATCATGACTCTTGTTTTGTTTTGTTTTTCCCACATGGTTATTACATTAACTCAAGTCTGAGGAGATGCCCTTGCTTTTCTTTTCTTCATGTTCTGCTTTCTCCGTTTCATTCCCAATGTCCCTGAAAACACTTCCTTAAAAATTACAAATGGACTATTCCTCACTTAAGTGCCTGCTACTGGTGGATCCACCTCACACACCTGTATATGTATTTCCTAACTCATTTATGTCTCATGCATATCTTCTTCTAGAAGATTCCTTGCCTTGGTTCAGATCCTCATCTTTATTCATAAATAAGTTCAATAGCTTCCTCCTAACTCTTCTTTCTACTTCCAGTCTTTTATCCAACCAATTCATTCTTTGTAGGAGAGTTTCTACCAGACTTAACATTGCTTGAAAAAAAGGGGGAGGTGAGGATGAACTAAATCCCCATTTGAAAATAATAGGTGGCTCCTAATTTTTTAAAATATTTTTGCATTATATATTTTTATTTTTACAACCAAACATTCCCCTTACCCCCCACTCCCATGCCCCCAGTAACTTCCAAGCTGCTTTCTATCTCTGCAAATTTACTATTTCTGGTCATCTCTTTTAAGTAATATGCAATGTTTGTCCTTATGTACCTTACTTATTTCACAGAGCACAGTGTTTTCAAGGTCCTTTCATGTTGCAGCTTGTCTCATAACTTTATTCTTTCTTATGGCCAAATAATATTCCATTGTATGTATGTACCACATTTTGTTGGTCCATTCAGTTTTTGATGGGCACTTGGGTTTCCACCTTTTGGCTATTGTGAATAATGCCGCTATGAACATTGGTGTACAAGTATCTAAGACCCTGTTTTCACTTTTTTGGGGTATATACCTAGAAGGGGAATTGCTGAGTCATATGGTAATTCTGTATTTAATTTTTGAGGAACCACCATATTGCTTTTCACAGTGGCTGTGCCATTTTACATTCCCACCCACAATGCACTAATGTTCCAATTTCTCCATATCCTCTCCGATACTTATTTCCCTTTTGTTTTTGTTTTTTGTTTTTCTGGGTTTTTTTGTTTTTGTTTTTTAATAATAGCCATCCTTGTGGGTGTAAAGTGGTATCTCATTGTGGTTTTGATTTGCATTTCCCTAATGGCTAATGATGTTGAGCATCTTTTCATATGCTTATTGGCCATTTGTATATGTTCTTTGAAGAAATGTCACCCCTGTTTTTAAAGTAGTGTGTTTCTTATGTCAAGAGTTAAAAACTTTATCAAAGCTGGAAAATCAACTAAGTAAGGCTCTGAAGCCCAAACAAGGGTCTTTTTTGTGTGTTTCTCAACTGCCACAGTCATATGTATTTAGTGCTGACTTATGTGTGCTTCAAACAGTTAAAAATCCATGGGCTGTATTTCCTTTATCTCTTAGACATTTTATTCATTTATTTCCCTGAAGTAAGTTTCCAGTATCTAAGAGTTCTTTAGTTCCAAATATATATGCATGCTATCCAAATATTTTTGTTTCCTCAATTCAGGTAACAAGAATTTGGATAGTGAGCTCAGATAGTGAACCATACCTGCATTTTTTTCCTTTAATTCCTGTGAGAAGGAGTTGATTGGGATATTATATGTCAGGAACTTTTTTTGGTTTCGTGGCTATGCATGATAACAAATAAATTGAAATTGTAATTCACTTTTTATCAGCATTTCCTTTATGTGGAGTCAATTTTTTAAAATTACATTAAAATAAAAACAGACCTTTTTAATAATCCTAAATTATATTCAAACAAAGAATAAAAATAACCTTACTTTGTTGTTAGCCTTAGTAAAATATCTTGGCAAATTAATATAATATAATAATCAGTTTGTGTGCCTTTTTTGATGATTGTATACTATTATAATTCATCTGTAATAGGAATATGCCAAGATAGCCTGTTGTAAGACACATCCTTGTGGCCATCCATGTGGAGGTGTTAAAAATGAAGAGCATTGTTTGCCCTGTCTACATGGCTGTGATAAAAATGCCACAACTCTGAAGCAAGATGCTGATGACATGTGCATGATATGTTTCACTGAAGCACTCTCAGCAGCACCAGCTATTCAGGTAAGTCTCAGTTTCTAAAGTTATATACTTTCAGTTCTTGTAATTCTAAGATAATGAATATTCTCAAAAAAAAAAAAATCTTATTTATATCAGTAGTTTCTTCTTCTTTCCAGGATATGCAAAATTAAATAATTTTACATTTCTCCCTAACCCAGCTTATTTTATATAGTTTCCATTTACTGTGTAAATGGTAAAAATTGGGAGAAGCTGAAGACTTTAGTTAATAATGATCCCATGATAATAGACAAGTGCTAAAGTTTCATTATACTAAATTTCTTGATTTTTCTCTTACCTACTTTAAGTGGCACCTTGCATTTCATAATCTTCTGGTCACTCAAGTTTATCTTTATTACATTTGTTTATATCCTTACCCTTTTTTTTTTAATTTAAGCTGGACTGTAGCCATGTGTTCCACCTACAGTGCTGTCGACGAGTTTTGGAAAACAGATGGCTTGGTCCAAGGATAACATTTGGATTTATATCTTGTCCCATTTGCAAGGTATGAAAAGAATCAGAAATTGTCTACTTTCTGTTAATTTTCATCTTTTTCAAAATACTCATGTCAGCATCTCTTGATATCCTATCCCATTTACTTTTTTTTTTAACAAATCAATTTTATTGATACATATCAATCCCCATTTACTTTTTATCACCAGTCTCCAACAGTGTTCTGCCCTGCCATCCACTGTTGCCTAAGTGTATTATAAGATCTTTTTATATGGTATATTGCATCTCAAAATGGTAATTATCAATTAAATCTGATTAAATTGAATTAAACAAAAGGCAACAGAAAATTCGTTTACACATCATCATGCACTAAAGAACATTCATCACTCGCTACTTTCTGCCCCCAGGAATTCAGCACATGATATGACAATGCTAACTACCAAAAGACGAATGATCCTGTGGTGCTTACAGGTCCTAAGACCTGCAATTAAAGAATGAAATCTGGACTGCCAGTGCTATTAGAACAGATTCTTTTAGAGCTCCATTAAAATAAAGAGAAAAATCTTTGTATTTTGACACATCTCTGCAAAGATACTAGGCAAAGTAGCAAGTTGTTTTGGCAAGCTAATTATAATTATTACTTTTGTTTATGAATGTGATTAACCATGTTTTCCCTATTTTCCACTCTTTTTGTTCTAAGTTCTCTCTATTTTCTTGCCTTCAGATTTACTGACTAATGTAGAGAATATAACATGGAAAGACTTAGCACAATCATTGCTTAGTTAGCCTGAGGTATTCAAATCAATTGTAGTATTTTGCTTTCCCTTCTTATATGTGCCACAAAGGAAAATCACATTTAGGTATCTGGAAATAGATACCTGAAGATGGTATAGAAAACACAACCTGCTCATTTTTCTCACCTGACATCCTATCCTAACCCCAAGGAACCAATACACATAAATGTGCACGTACTTTTGATAATTTTATGGTACTATTTTTAAATGTCATTTTATTTAGAGAACATTTGTGTCCAGTTATCTCCTAGCCCATTGTTTGGCACTTAGGTACACAATAAATGGTTGTTGAATTAATTCATAAATGATCCTGTTAAAGAATGTTCGTTTTTTATTTCAGAACAAAATAAATCATATAGTATTAAAAGACCTGCTTGATCCAATAAAAGAACTCTATGAGGATGTCAGAAGAAAGGCCTTAATGAGATTGGAATATGAAGGTCTGCATAAGAGTGACGCTATCACAACTCCTGGTGTGAGGTTTTATAATGACCCAGCTGGTTATGCTATGAATAGATATGCATATTATGTCTGCTACAAATGCAGAAAGGTATGCTTTAAATTATACTGAGAATTTGTAAGAGATTACCCATGTGATTAAGAAGTTAAATTGTGTAATGATATCTAACTATTCTTAACATCTTGGAAGCTTGATACAGTATTTCAAGTTGAACTACTTAATTTCTTTTTGTAGTTTTAACCTAACAAACTTTTTCCAAAACGTGTAATGTTTTTATACTATCTTACACAAGCTACTTTCTACTAGTAATAACCTCCTGATTGTCATATGCATTTGGTTCTTGAATAAAGCTCTCTTACTTGACTGTTGACCACTCCCTCCTTAAAATTCTTACTTTCTTGGCTTGCCTCACAATACTTTCTTTTGTTGTGCTCTTTCCTTTCTGGTCATTCCATCTGTAACTCCTTCATTGGGTTCCTTTTTGTTTATCTACCCCTTACATATTTGTTTCCCCAGAGCTCCATTCTTTCCTATAATACCTACTTACCTTCCTGTACATCCATGGCTTACCTACCACTTATACTGTTAAGACCTTCCAAAATTTTTGAGATTTAGATGCATGTATCCAACTGCCCACCAGACATTTGGATTTTTTATAGATACTTCAAAATCCATGTGTCCATTATTACAGCCAACAATGTTGACTCTCCCAGTCTCTAATATTTATTTACAAAGACCTTTCAATTTTGTCTCTAAAACTCTCTTGAGTCATTTTTTTTTCTTTTCATTCCAGCTTCAGCAACCCTAATTATTTTTCACTTTGGTTATTAAATTAGCACTCTAACTGAGATCCTGGTGGCAAGTCCTTAACCCCTCCATTCCATCCCTTACACTTCCACTGCTACTAGTAGGTTAATATTTCTTCAAATATAATTGTCATTCTTCTATTTATAACCCTTTGACTCTACCTAGCTCTCCAATCTCATTTCCCAGTATGCTACCATTTGCACCTCATGCTACAAATACTAAACTACTTGCAATTCCCCAAACTCAACCATGTTTTCTCACTCACTGACACCTCCATGCCATTTCAAATGCTGTTTCTCTACACAGAATCCTCTCCTTTAACTCCTTCTGTGTATTTGACTCACACTGTCGCCTTCATAGCCAAATCTGTCTAATCATGCTCTAGGATTCAGCTCAGGTTTCACCTCTATAATAAAACCACCACCACCACCACCACACACACACCAGATAATTTTGTTCTCCCATCCTAACACTCATTATTCAGCATTATGATTACTGTTTGCTTATCTCTCTGCCATACTTGACAATAAATTCCATGAGGACAAAACTGTGGTGTTTTTTTTTTCCATTTCTCTATATCCAGTACTAAGCACTTATTTGACACTAAGTTAATATTGACTGAATTAAAGAATGAATAAATGAGTGAAGGAATAGATTAAATGAAAGGTACTTAATTCCCCTAGTGTAACAAAATGAAAATGCAGATGATGGCTGGAAGGCTAAATAGACACAGATAATGGCCCAGAAGGCTAAGAGAAGACCAATAGTGTACATTTGTTAAACTTGTATTGATACAAATAAGAAAATATTATTTCTGTGTGTTTAATGTCCTCAAGTTCACAAATGAATATTATGCTACCACAGGGATCACAGTCAAATGTATAGGAAGCGAGGCAGGAATATTAAAAAAAAAAAAAAAGTGAAATAGCTGGAATAAGCAATAGGTACCAGGACTAATGAAATTCTTCTGGAACCAGTTAAGCTGGTAGACTACAATTTGTAAACCTCTGTATCAAAGGATCCTGTCTTTTGACCTGTTTTTCTGATTCAGATAATAGATTTATACTGACTCATCTTGCTTATTACCCCTTATGACTATCTTTTATTTTAAGATGGCTGGCCACCAATTATTTACATAGCTTTTTTTAGTATGGGACATGAAGTACATGCAAACTGTCCCAATTATGTTGGCCTATTTATTTTATGCTCAGAGCAAATAAAGGTAAATCATCTATCATGATCATGAAATTTATTCTAGTATCTATAAGGAATACTGCTGAGTTCCTGCATATAGTATAACTTTATAGTTAGAGCAGGATTCTGAATATAATTAACAAATTTAGTTTTCTTTTTTTAAAAAATATTATATGATCAATAAATGCTTAAAAATGGCCTTTTAAAAAATTTTCCGTTAGCTTCTTGATTACAGTTCTGTACTAATAATTTATTTTAGGCATGTTTTCTTCTATTATATTATAGTTTAGGAATTTCTCAGCATTTATTTTTAAGAGGAATAGAAGGGACTATGCTATTTAATATTTCATTATGAGAAAAATTAGTCAAAATTTGTCCTTGAAAAGCATAGTTTCTCTTTAATATTGTGTTTTGATATTTATTTGGAGTATTAAAATTCTTTTGTAATTTTGCTTTGGTATTATAATGTTTGGGCTTCCTACTGTAGGCATGAATCTATTCCAGAATTGAAATAGCTTCATTTCTTACCTTGATCCACTACAGACAGTGGCATGGACATGCACTTGGCATTGCAAGGGAGTGTCTAATGGACAACAGTATTTTCTCTGAGCTCTTGATCTTCCCTCCAAAAGGACTCTAGTAGAGCTCCCATGACCTAGTTTTCTTTATTTCTGCTGTAATCTAAACATGTTCTCTCCATAGGCATATTTTGGTGGTGAAGCTCGCTGTGATGCTGAAGCCGGACAAGGGGATGATTATGATCCCAGAGAGCTCATTTGTGGTGCCTGTTCAGATGTGTCCAGGGCTCAGGTGGGCAGAGCATTTTATTAGGACAATTTAAAAACATGAAACTTTTTAAATAGATTATAACCAATATAGTGGGAATGGTAAACTAGGTTTTTCCCCTATTGTTTTCTTATATTTGTGCAACAGCATATAATTTTCCAAGTTATTTCATATATATTGCTTCTTCCAGATGACATTTCCATGTCTGCCCATTTTATAATTGTGTCTTCCATAAGGCAAGCTGCCACATTTCAATAAGTAATGACTTTATTTATTTCATTTTTTTAACCCTGCATTCAGACATTCATGTTTTCCCCTCTTCAATGAAATCTTCAAAATTCATCCATGAGATTGGGAGATAAATGAAATAATATTTACATTTGACAGATCAGGAAACATTTACAAAGAAATTAAGTGGTATGCTTAAATCAAATAGGTTATGTTGGAGCTGGAATTAGAACTTCAGGCTTTGTCCAGACCTTTTGGACAAAGCTACACATTTATTCATTTTTTTTAACGTATATATATATATATATATCATCAATTTTGCAGTCAGTTTTGGGAGCTAAGTAGTCTCTCAGAATATGAATTGTAAGCTATGTAGATGACTATATTAGGTAAAATTGAAATAGAATCACTCTAATCTTGTGTCTGTTTTCTTTTGCTACAGATGTGTCCCAAACATGGCACAGACTTCTTGGAATATAAATGTCGCTACTGCTGCTCAGTGGCTGTCTTTTTCTGTTTTGGAACAACACATTTTTGTAATGCTTGTCATGACGATTTTCAAAGAATGACTAGCATTCCTAAGGAAGAACTACCGCACTGTCCTGCAGGTATATTTTTACTATTGTGGTAACTTGTATTTATTATTGGAACTCTTTGTTTCAAATGATAGAAACCTAATTCAAACTAGTCTATAGAATCAAAGGGAATTCATTGATTCTTTTAAGCCTTTGGCTTTTCTGAGTGAAGTCGAAGGCTCTGTCATTATCGTGAGTGAAAGGTTAGGAGCTATAATGAGAAAGAAGTCAACTAAGGATAAGTAAAAGGGCTGTGTTCAGCACTCAAGGCCTATGTGAAGTTTGATAGCATATATTAATATCAGAATCACTTAGAAGGTGTAACAGTTTGGCAGTTTGATAAAGTTATGAATTCAAGAAATAGATATTGGATTATGCTTGTTCATCTGGGCATGATTGTTATGATTGGGGCTTTGATTGGGCCACGTCGTAGGGCTCTGAGCCCCACCCCTTGGTGGGTGGGGTCTCAAAAATAAAAGACATGGCAAAGGACAGAGTTGGCATTTTGAGTTGGAGTTCTGATGCGGAGTTTTAATGCTGGAGCCCAGGGAAGCAAGCACACAGAGGAGCTTGGTCGTGAGGAAGGAGAGAAGGCCCCAGGATAGAGATGAGCCATTTGCCTGACAGTTCACAATTGACCTTGTGGAGAGAGGCAAAGCCTAGAGAGCCTCATAGTCTACTGCTGACCATGTGGAGGAAACAGAAGAGCTGAGCCCTAAGAGAAACAGAGCCCCAGGAAGAGAGGAACCCAAGAAGCCTGAACCCTGGCAAATATCAGCAGCCGTCATGCTCCAACACGTGGCAACAGACTTTGGTGAAGGAAGAAACTTATGATTTATGGCCTGGTAACTATAAGCTTCTACCCCAAATAAATACCCTTTATAAAGACCAACAGATTTCTGGTATTTTGCATCAGCACCCTTTGGCTAACTAAAACAGAAGGTTTTGTGATTTTTTTTAAAGAAGCCTAGAAACCAGCATCATAAAATGGACAAGTGATTTAATCCAGAATGCCTGGAACTTAGCAGGGTAGTGAGCGTCAGAATGTGAAGAGAATTAAAGATGCCACTGAGAATACAGGAGAAAGGATTGTCCAGGAAGGGCAGGTGGAGAGAAAAAAGGAATATGAAGCTGAAAGGGGCGAAACAGTGAGAAGAGGTCAGGGACCTTTTCACAGTGAGGTGAAATGCCAGGCTTAACAGAAGTGAGGGCGGCGGAAGGAGAGGAAACGTGACTGCAGAGGAGAATTTTACACATAAGGTATATCTGAAATTAGGGAAATACACACAAAGTATATACAACACAATGTAGAGTGTTGTTAAAGCTGTGAAATAGACACTCATGTTGCTTGTGAAGAGTGCTGATGGTACAACCCTATGGAAAGCAGTTTGGCAGTGCCTATCACAGTTACAGATACCTCTACCCTTCAACATTCCCCCTCTGTGGTACAGCTTCACATGTGAGGAAAAGAACAAGAACAAATACACAACATTACTCTTTGCAGCATTGCTTATAATAATAAAAGATTGTAAATACTGTGTCCGATAAAGATGTGGTTAAAAACTGAGTAATATACACTATTGGAAAAAAATGGGAATCTTGTACTATTCATCTTCACATCCCGCACCTAACATAACATTGTTGACACATTAAGCACCCAGTAAATATTTGTTGAATCAAAAAGCCCCCCATTTTTTTCCTGAAAAAAACCAAGGATCATGTGCCTGCAGTTTGTATGGCCCACCGCTGATGCTGTGTACATGTTCTGACATTGAGAGTCTCCCCTCTCCCCCACCTAATGGTAGGTTAGGTAGGAATAGCAATATGCAGTGTGATTTGGGGTGAGAAATACTGATCTATTTTACAATTTATAGAAAGAATAAGTAGCTTGCTAACAAACCTCTGGTGTACTCCCATCTATACCCATCCTGGGTCAAGTGTCTGTACTTGCTTGAGGCAGCATTAACTATTGTTCTTTTATCTGTGAGCTTAAACCAGCAGTCAACTTCTCTTTCCAAGATAACGTGTCGTCAGTTTGATACTTACCTTCATGTCCTGGTCTTCCTCTTGTATGGAACTTACTCTTCATGTCTCTGTATCAGGCTTCATTTTCTTGTTATTGTTCAGTAATAGTAATAGCAGCTAATATTGATTATTTATACCGTGCCTTTTTATCCCTCATGTTTTCCTTCTTCTCTGTCAGAAAAGTTTTTAAGTCTGGAAGATGCAAATTAAATGAACTCTCATTCCCCACTGATTTGGATAAGCCTGTTACATCCAATCTCATGATAATTTTCTCTCAAACAGAATCAGAATACCTTCATTATATTCAAAACTAGCTGTAGAAAATGAATATATAGTTGCTATTCCTTCTTCTAGTGTTAAATAGGAGTTCTGCATTCAAGAATAAGCCTATCCTGTATTCCCTATACACTAAACTCCTTGTTTATAAAGGAGGTATAATCATTTCTAAATGATATGAAACACAGTGTGATGCACATAAGCATAACCAGTTTCCTAAAAAATAAAGTACAATTTTTTGTATATTTTATAAGCCTTCTTTGATTATTATCTACAAACTTGTATCATCCGTATTTGAAAATATTTCTTCCAAATTACATTTTATCTTATTTTACTGTTCATATTTTTAAGTTGATTAATTTTTCATGATTAGTTTTCCCACTGATCTCCCTTCAGTTTCTTTTTAAATAAATACTCATAGTCAGTCTTCCCATTTTACCAATGTGTGCTTTTTCTTCAGATAAGATAGAAGAATAACATGACTTATATACACTTAAATTTGTTTTTACCTATAGAAAAACATTTACAAAATTCTCCATGTTTTCTCATCCATAATAATTTTCTGCTAGACTAACTTGAGGGATTTTTGTAACCATTTTTGTTAATTGCTCTTTGTTTTAAAATGACATACCTAATTCATTCATGAATAGAAAATAGGTAATAGTGGTTATCTCTAGGCTTGATATTGTGGGTAAGGGACCCTATCACTTTCTCTGTTATATATGTCTGTTATATTAAATTTTTTATGGTGAACATTTTTACTTTTGTGGCTAGAAGAAAAACTTTTTTTAAACTTTTATATTAAATTTGTACCTTTATATTTGCATAACCGTCATCATGCTATTGCTTTGAATGACTTATTGGTGATTTATGTTTATATGAGTTTCTATAGGTTTTTGTTTGTTTTTAATCATATTCTTTGCCTCCTTCAAAACTTATACAGGTCCCAAAGGCAAACAGCTAGAAGGAACTGAATGTCCACTCCATGTTGTTCATCCACCCACTGGAGAAGAGTTTGCTCTAGGTTGTGGAGTGTGCAGAAATGCTCACACTTTTTAGAATACTCAGATTCCTTTGTCGACAGAGAAAAAAGTTGCCTTCATCCCCCGAGAGGTTGTGGTGAAGTTTAAAAAACTCTGCTCAGGATAAGGATGGGACCATTTTTACATCCATGAAAATGAACCATTCACAGTGCAAGAAGGATGCCAAATGCCATGTACATAATTCTTGCTGTGGAAAATTTCCCCATTATTTTGGTTTATTTTCTTTTGAACCAAGACATCAAATCTGTGAGGTGTTTGCATGTAGCCATTACCGTCATTGGCTGTGAAGCATTGGACATTTATAGATAATTGATATAAAAGAATCACCATGCCCATGGACTAAGAATGATGCTGGCTTTCAAGCAAAAAAAAATAATAATCATTGTTTATTGTATACTGCCTTTTTGTACAATTGCATCACGGGTGGGGATAAAAAGAGGAATATTCTGGTTTATTTCCTAGACTGTTATTTAAAAAAAAAATTGTGTTAGGATGGCATATAAATGTAATAAGTATCACACTGTATATAAAGATATCAATGTTTGTCCTGTATAAGAATTACTAAATTACAAATGCAGTTTCATTTAAACTTCTAGGTTAAGTTTGAGCCTGAAATTTTAATGAAGTGCAATACTGAGTGTGCCTCATTATCTTGCAGCTGTAAACATATTGGAATGTACATGTCAATAAAACCACTGTACATTTTTATACAGTGATAAAGTCTACCAATTGTGTAAGGTGTTTCAGGAACAACATATGAACACATTTACGGTCTAAAAATACACCCAATTTTCCTTGGAAAGAAATTTACTAACAGTACAGTCATAATTTTTATAACTGTTAGAGAAAACAAAAGTAGTAATGAAGTACAATGTTGGAATATTAATTAAATACTGAGTAGAAAATGATGAATATACATATTCATAAACATATGCCAAAAACAGAAAATTAAGGAAATTGGCCAAATTCCATCTTATTAATGAGAGCTTTTTGAAATTTTATGAAGTTATCAATAAAATCACTAGTATTACCTACTATACCCTATACTGTGTTTAGGTAGATTTTTTTTTCAATTAACTCATAAAATTACCAAAGTCTGGATTTATGATTTATCATAAATCAGATTACATTTGTTTCATGAGACTGACAAAAGTTTTGATCAGTTTTATTCTAAATTCCCACTATTGGAAGTATATAAATTAATTTATCCACGTCCATTATTTTAATAACATTTGTTAAGCACTTGGGAGAAATGTAAATTGCCTTGAAGGACTTATGTAAAGAAGAGATCAAATCTGAGCACAGAGAACTGTTTTACAGAATGCTTTAATAAGTATGTTTTCTAAAAATGTTCAAGTCAGATGCTTCAGGGTTTAGAATAGATCATTTTTATTTGTATTTGTTCAGTTTTTTTGTTTGTTTTTGGTGGGAAAAGGTAGTTAAGAGGCCATTTGAGCTAACTCTTGAAAAATAAGTAGCATTTTGAGGGGCTGAGATGGAGAACAGTGCATAAGAAAAAAGTCGTTAAGTAGAAAATTCTAAAATGTGATCAGAGAACAGTGAGTAGTCTAATTTTCCTGGTGTTGGGGACCTTGCTGCAAAAGAAATCTGAGGTGCATTAAACCCTGACCTCTTTGTGATGGAAGTTGTGGGTCCACAATCACATGAGCTTACTGAACAAGGAAGGGCTTTGAACCAGTGCAGAAGGTCGCCCTTCAGCTGAATCAGATATACCTGAACCATCACTGATGGTAATGATAAAACCTTTTACAAATCTCTCTAGAGAAGGAGAGTATGCAGACATCCTTTGTATTGTATGACAGTGCCACAGAGTTGCAAATGCTTTTAAATGCCCAGCGTGTTCAGAAGCAGGAAGAGTGATTTGTTGTCACTGAAGTCTCTTGTGGTCCCAATCCAAGTTGAAAAGGTTACAGGCAGGACTAGTTCAATCTCAACCTCCAAATCATCTTGGATTAAGGTTTCTTGAAGAAGTCGTAAAAACTTATACAGAAAGGGTCCTGAAAATGTCCACATTTTCACATCACCTCACATTTTTCCTTCTGACAAAGGGCCAGTTGGTCTATTCTAGCCTATGTTCAGAAGAACTTCCAGACCCTTCAGGGCAACACATCCTTTTTTCTCTAGATCATATCATTCTGTCATGAGGACCTTGGGCTACAAACTCAGGCTCAGATGACCCTGGTCCTCAAACAGCTTCAGTCTCTCAGTACCTGCTTAAGAAATGTATCCTCTCCCTACTCTACCCCCACCCCTGTTTTGCAGCCTTCACCTGTCATAGTGATCTAGTTATATGGACAAGCCGGTGGGAGAAGACAGGGCCCAGTCTAAGGATTGGCTTAAAAACTTTCCAGAAAATACAAAGCTGGGCAGCAATGGAGGCTGTTTCCAGGTGTTCCCAGGAAAGCTGGAGGGGAGAATGTGGCAAAGCCATTGTAAACATATTTAACTTAAACTCACAAACCCAGAAATGAACTAACATTGAGAATGCCACACAGATAAGAGATTTTATGGACA
>PVKH010019157.1:0-14934 GCA_004027955.1 Chaetophractus vellerosus
TGTTCTAAAGGAGAAACACAAAATCTTCCTGCCAACAAATCTCTGTCTCAGAGTGTTTCCTGGAAAACCTGACCTAAGGCAGTATCAAGACTAGTCAAGAAAGAAGGTTCTAAAATGGGGTTTGGGAGCTGGATCAAGTGCTGGCCCATTAGCAGTGAGCATCCCATCACTAGTGGAAAATAGAAAATGTATAGCTCTCAGATGGCACACTGGTGCAAGTGTTAACTATTCACCAGTGTTAAGCCAGGATGGGATTCAAGTGGAAGGGAATGCACAGGAGGCATTTGAGCAATCCAGGGAAGACTGGACTTGCCATTGCTGAGTACTATCAATGTATTGGGAAAAGACAATGAAAAAGTAGTGATTGACTATCAACTGAAGTCAAAGTGTGAAAGCCATCGGGCCTCCTTGGCAGCACATAAAGAGACTCTCACCCTGTATGGCCAGAAGACAAATAGCTGAGGATCAGGCCCAGGGTTTAATTATAAGTGTAGCAGAACCCAAAAAAGGTTGAATTCTCAATCCCAACAAATCTGCTCTGCCAAGATTAGGATCCTGGTTGGGAAAAGGTGGGGACCCTAAGACTTGAGATAGAGGCATTCTGGGTTGATGTTCTTAAATATCTTTAAAATTTAGATCCCCCTAGGATCCTCTGAGTTTGCAGAAGTTACCTACTCCTCCCTGTTAACAGCTAGAGCTCCTCCCTTGCTTGATGTCAATGGCTCTGCCTTGAAAGACAATATGGCCTCCCTCAGGATCTAGCCCCCATCTATCCTCCTGGCCACCAGGGGGTCACATCGGGTCAAGCTGCAACAAAACCTTGCCAGGAAAGCAATGGGTCTGCTATGAGAGTAAAGAGACTATGTCCCAAAGGGTCCCAGCCAACATGTGCCAGTAGGATTCAGTAAACTATAAGTGGGACTGTCTCTTGAGAGTGCTGGATCAAGGGGAGTGAAGTATAAATTTAAATGAGGGTGAGATATTTGCTACAAAAGCACTCTTTTATGATACAGGATTTATCAACCCTGGTGAGCAGATGGCGTTAGCATTCTGCTATGATGGCTTTTGGAAACTAAGAAAAACACACAATTCTAGGCTCTTCAGGTCTAGTGACTCTGTTTCCCAGAGCAGAAACACTTCTACCAAGATCACTGCAAGAATCTCAATAAACTTTAAGCTAAGGCTGCTGCCAGGTACATTGGGCTTCTTGTGCCTAGGGACCAACAGACATGGGTAACTGACCCTCCTGGCAGGGGTTATTGACCCTGGTTTTCAGGAGAAGGTAGGGCTGTTGTTACAATGGGGATAGAGAAAATTGTCTGACACTCAGAAGGACCTCTGGGGCATCTCTTGGTAATCCCTTGACCAAGGTAATCTGACCAATTATAATGATAAATGTAGAAGAACAGGAGTCATGGATTGAGAAGGGCTTGAGGACCAGGGGCTCAGATTCCTCAAGAATAAGGGTCTGGGCCACCCCTCAAGTAAGCCTCCTGGACAGCAGAGCTGTTAGCCAAGGGGGAGGGAGCTCTACAATGGATTATAGAGGAGGGATTTGATGAGCATTGATTATGTCCCTGAGAACAGCTGCATCATTGAGGGCTACAGGTTGTCCCATTAAACTTCCTCTTGTACATTTCCCTAGGAAAAGAGGCTGGCCAGAATTCTAGAGGAGCTCTTCCCAGTTGGGGTGAATTTTTGATGAGAAACAAGTGACTGTAAGAGGTGCAGGAGATGATGCATCAGCAGTTTCCCCCCTCAGGTATGAGGACTCATGCCCCCAGCTGCCAGGAGTGTTGCCTTCTCATGGGCAGCAGTTGAGTCCTTCTCTAGAAATTGCTCTCATCTAAAGCATGATCCCTTACCTAAAGTCATGCCCTCTCCCTGGAGGGAACATGAATCCAGTGAATGGTCAGTACAAGGGTTCAAAGGCTCAGTTCCTTTGCCTCAATTTGGGACAACTCTAAAGGGCCCTCCAAACTCCAGAGGTCCCCAGGGTCAGCTGAGGCCACTGTTGCAATGCATCACAGCCCAACCCTTTCCCTCACTCTCTCACAGGTGTTGAGGGCATTCCCTAGGAAACGTCCTACATACCAATCTCCATCTCAGAGTCTGTTACCTCAGAACATGACCTAAAACACAGTATATAAATATATATAAGTCCTTTAAAATATTCAAACACTTTGACCCAGTGTTCTAGCATCTAGGATAGCCTAAGGAAATAATGAAAGGTTCAATCAGAGTTTTGAGTTTGCTGATGTTATGCTATAATAATAATTTTTAAAAAACTATAAACAACCTAACCGTTCAACGAGGGGGTGATAACTAAAATAAAGGTATAGAATTATTTGCAATTCACATTTTTGAAGAATATATAGTGACATAGGAAAATGTCCACAATATGATTGTAAGTAAAAGCAACATGATTCAGAACTATAAAACTCTAAATACCTATTACCTGAAGAGCTGTCCCGTGAAGGAGAAAGTAGATGACCCCAGCGAATAAATGTATGCAAATAATCCAAGGAGACACTCAAATATTATTTTGACCTCTTTTTAGATGAAATTAAAATGATGAGTTTCTCAGCACTGGATATGTTCAAGAATAGCGTAAATGACCATTTGGCAAGACTGATATAGAGTAGAGTTAAATATTAACTTAAAAATATTTTAAGGAATGTTTTTACTCTCAGGAAGCCCATTTCACGGAGAGTAAGTGTCCTAGAAATGAGTAGCTTTGGTTTGCTTTGCTTTCCTTTGCTTTCTCTTGGTGTGCAAAATTAATTGGTTTGTCCTAGTTAATTTAACTCTCAAAGCCTTCTGATTTCATTGGTTTACTTTGACAATTCAGTAAAGAGTAATATTGCTTGATCATTCCCCTCCTCAAAACCCTCAGACTTTCAATACAAGCATTAGAGAAAAGAATTCAAATAAAGGAAACTCATTAAGATCATACCACCAAGAAAGGCTCCTAAGAATCTCTAGGCAATAGAAAGGAGTGAACCAGCCCTGAGATGCAAGGGAAGGGACTGTGTGATTTTTAAAAATAAGATTTTATATTTAGATAAACTAATTATGATGATAAGTCATGTTTCATGTTTAAATAATAACATGTGCATATTCTCTCACTTTCAGCAGAACTCAACCACACCAAAGCAGTTCAAGGAATCTGATCCCATTGCCCTGCCAAGCCCCTGACATTTTCCAGGTCTGAATAAAAATCAAACATTCTCATTTTCCCAGTTTCCTACCCCCACCCCACAAGGAGTGGAAAATTAGGTTTTAAGGAGCAACCACTCCTCACTCCCATGAATGCTTAGCCTGTGCTATAGAGGGGGAGGCTACATTTAAGTCCGCGGAGGGATGAGCTCTGTCTTCACTCATCTTCCCTGCACCTTCCCCTTCAGTTAGGAGCATCAGGTCCTGTCCATCCCTGCCATACCCCTTCCAACCAAGGATGCCCCGGCCTGGCCGTGGATGCGGAGGTCCTCAGTGCAAGTGGGGTCTGGAGAGCCTGCTGTGCCCCGGGTGAGGGTCTGGTGCTCCACATGAGGCCGGCGGGGCCTTCTTGCTGAGCCCATGCTCCCTGTTAGAGCTAAGTCCAGGCCCTCAATTCCATCCCTGCCCTCCAGG
Source organism: Chaetophractus vellerosus (assembly GCA_004027955.1). NCBI lineage: Eukaryota > Metazoa > Chordata > Mammalia > Cingulata > Chlamyphoridae > Chaetophractus > Chaetophractus vellerosus. Next base: position 3,634 of record PVKH010019157.1, read on the forward strand.
ACAGGGACTGCGATAGTACAGCTGGAAGTGCAGTATGAAGGGCTGGCCTTGTGGCCATTCTGTAATTTAATTCAGTCAGAACAGGCCCTAACTCCAAGAAATCCCAAACTGGCTAGGACAGCCCTCTGATGAGTGACGCCGTCGCCTGCTTCATGCTGAGGACTGCAGCCTCCCCACCTCCGTTCCCGCACTGGCTGTAGCAACTATCCTCACTTTTGGCACTTAAAAGGTGCTCGAGAAATATTTGCAAAATGAATAAAAAGATTGTGGGTATAAACTTAGATATGATTTGAAGGCAAAACCAGGTCGTCTTGACTGTGCTTTTCTCCCTCTTAGTGTTAAGTTACAACAGGGTCTCCATGTCATGAAGTTGCATGTGGATCTTCAGTGCCTGTGGTTTTGTGTTTCCAATAAGTCATCAAAGTGTGCTGATTTCTGATCCCTCCCTTTCCACCTCATTTTTCTCTCTAATGTGATTAAAATATAAAAATATACCAAGGGGAGTTGGTTAGAGAACTAAAAGATATAAAGGGACTCTAAAGTGACTGCATGGTAAAAGAAGAAAACTAACAGTGAAAAATAAAGGTAGTTTAATAGGTTTGGTTCCTCTCCATTCTACCTATAGAATGGGGGCACCTCTTTGATGTAGAACAATAGACAGAAAAAGAACCCACATGAAACCAGAATACGTGTTTATTTAACAAATATATTTAAAGTACGTGCTATGGGTCAGGCACCACCTAGACGCCACAGAGATATAGACTCAAGCCCTGCCTTCATGGAATAGACATTCCAGCAGCTCATAGATTTACCAGAAGACTGTCCCACAACCCCTGCTACACTGACCAACAATATCAGGCACAGCAGGGCTAGCGTAAAAGGCTTAACCAACCCTTAGATGCTCCCAGGAGTACTGAGAAAGGTAAATGCCAGCCAGAAAGATCTCATGAAAAGGATTGCCTGGAACAACTCAAGAAAATTTGCAAAAGTACACCTGTCTATGCGTGCCTCCTCTACCAAGCAGAAGGACAGAATTGAACCAGAGAGGGAGCCGATGTGGCTCAAGCAGTTACACACCTGGTTCCCACAAGGGAGGTCCCATGTTTGGTGCCTGATGCCTCCTGAAAAAACAAACAAGAAGCAAACAAACGAAAAAACCAACTCAGGGAAGCCAAAGTGGCTCAGTGGTTGAGCACCGGCTTCCTACATACAAGGTTCCAGGTTTAATCCCCGGCCCTGGTATCTGGGGGAATAAAAAATTGAATCAGAAAAAATAGATTTAACATCCAAAAAAGGAGCACCTCCAAAGAAGTGCTAATATCTCAGCTAGAGCACAAGTTCCCTGGGTGCTCCCATGGCCCCGGGCAAAACTGCCAAGGAGGCAAAGTCGGTCTTGCAACCTTCCCAACATTTGCCTCATTATCAACTTCCCAGACACCGGCAAGTACTTACACTGCTTTAAATCTGCTCCAAATCCTCCAATAGGCCTGGACATGCCATCAGACTATTGTCTGCTTAAAGTTGTAAATGAGGTTTAATCTTACCAGGGATGCTTTAACATCGCCTGGCAGATCCTCCACTGAAGCAGGCAGGAGGTAGAGTAATGGAAAAAGCACAGGTTTGGAGCCGGAGAGACTTGGTTTTCCTCCCTGTCTCCACCACTTACTATTTTGTGACCTCGGGCAAGTTACTTCACCACTTTTCAGCCTCCATGTTCTTGGTCATAAAATGTAGATAATCATGCCTGCCCAAATGCATTTTGAAAAAAAAAATAAACACAAACCATCCCTTCATTATTTTTCTATTCTTCTTTATCTTGCAAGGGAATCTATAAAGCTCAGCAAAAAAATGAAAATAAAATAAAATAGGCATTGGCAGAGGCCACAAATAGGGAGCACCTCCTCTAATTTGCTGTTGTTGGGTGCCTTGGCTGGGTGGTGTGAGGGCTCCTGGTGCAAAGTGCAGAAAGCCAGGGCTCCTCCTTAGCAGGAGACAGGCCCCTGCACAAAATGAGTGGAAGAAGCCATCAGTACCATGACTCCCCCCAGAAAGAGCATAAAAAGCAATGAGCATTCTTAATAACTTCAAAAAACTCTGGCTTCTAAAGAGTTGTATTGCCCTGGAAATAATGAAGAGTAGAAAGATAGCATTGGCTTAATTTGCGGAGGTAACGTTATTGAGATTCACAAACTACTGCCTGCCAATACCTCAGGGCTGGCCTCTACAACCAGCTCCGACCTGGAGTAAAGTCAAGTCTGCCATCCAAGGCCCTGACCCACTATCCCACCCAGACTCTACTGCTCTCTGTCAGGCAGCCTATGCTCAGTTCCCACTCAGCCAAGCCTTCCCAGCACTGTGGACAAGCTTCTGCTCTGCTGCCTCCATGCTTTTCCTGCTGCTCTCCTCTCCACCTAGAAAGTTCTCCTTGCACGTTGGCCCATACAACCTTCCCCATACATCCAAGCTCCATGGCTAATGGACATTTCTCATGATATTTTATTTTTCTAGAAAGAAACCATCTATAGCTGTCAATATATTGAAACAGCTTTTTCTTTGCGCGTGCTCTTGTAAATATGGGTCTGAATGCTGGGTGGAGCCAACTGCCAGTGGGGAGAGGGAACAGAAGCCGGAGCTGAATGGTGTCCATGGGCCAGGGGCGCTGGGGCCGGTCAGGTTGGTGCCTGGACACTGCAGACCTGGCTTTCTCTCCAGAATACAGGCCTCAATCAGGCGTTCCCCTAACAATCAACTCAGGTGCCTTTAAAAACGTGTTGATCCCCATCTCCAGACCCCAAACCTACTAAAGCAAAATACCTGTGGGTTGAGCCTGGGCCTCTGTATATATTTTTATTACATATTTTAAAGCCTCCACAATGGTTGCTAGTGTGCAGCCCTAGCTAAAAGCCACTGCTCTCAGATAAATACTTTTCTATATAAGGGAAATAGGATACTATGGTTTTACTTCAAAGGCTCTACAAATAGAGCTGATGGAAAATAACACAAAAAAAGCAGTAATTGGACAACTTGAACATTTGCAAAGCAAAGAGGCCAGGTAATAAGGAGCTTGGGATGTCCAAAGATCTGATAAGGTTTCATTATTTCTTAGAATTTATTGGAGAACAAAGGGGAGTAGATACAGGAAATGTCTGGACATTTGTCCTGAAATTAACCAGCACTTATAGGTCTGTAACTGACAAAGCAAGGACAGTTAGGAGCAAAAAGATATGATTTTTAAATATGTCAGGACAGTGGAATTTCTCAAGCAATAAGCAAAAAGTCTTCCTTAAGGTCAAAGAATGCAAAACAACATGCTGTTTTGTTTTGGAAAGGGTAACCATGTGAGAGGAGAAAAGAAACACAACAGATGTTACATTTTTGGGCTTGAGTTGCAGCATTTCATACATCAGCTCATGAAATTTTAATTGCTGACATGGTTCAAGTCACATGGGTTGGACACCAACAAAAAAATTTAAAGGAAAGATGAGGCCTCTGCAGCAACTCTCCAGCAGGAAGAGGTGGTTAGCAGGGTAGCCCCAGGAATCAGGGCTTGCTCATTCCAGATTTAATTTTGCATTCTAATTAGCAATGTGGAAGAGAGAACAGAAGACCCTTGAAAGAAATATGAAGAAGGCTTGTCAAGGGAGCTACTTGGGCAACCCCAGGGAGGGTGCAAAATGCAGTAGATGAGCCCATGAGATTAACCTATGGGCAAAAACAACAGGAAACTGAGACTCCATTTATAAAAAGGCAAGCTAGTGTATTGGCTAGCTCTGGAAAATTAATCAGAACCCCTTATGTTGCAGAAGCAAAAGGTCCCAGGCCACGGAATTGTTTGAACCAACAAAAGAAATGAGAACGGACCGCACCTAGTTAGGTCAGGCTATGAAGGAGCCAGCAAACCTTCCCACAGTCTGCCCCACCCAGCATCCAGACCCATATTTACAAGAGCATCTGCAAAGACAAAGCTGGCTCAGTATATTGACAGCTATAGATGGTTTCTTTCTAAGAAAATAAAATATTACAAGGATAGTCCAATAGCCAAATAACCCACTTGAAAACGTTTTTCCCTTGCCATACTTTGATCAATGTATGCAAATATCCTAAACCAAAACAGTATCCATATTTGTAGAACAACCTGATCTAAGAAAAAAGAAAGGGAAATTTAGGTTGGTGGGTCAAGGGGAAAAAGGAATCTTCATTACCAATGTCTGCCCTTGGGATAATAAAAACTACCATGTGTTGAGGGCCTGGTATGGGTCTAGCCCTATACTATCACATAATTCACATTGTTCCATTTAACTATGATTGCCAAGTTCTGAGGCAATTATGATAGTTAAGACTTAGAGAAGTTAAGCAACTTGCCTTAAAATACACATCTAGTAAGTGAAATTGGCTAGATTTGAATTCGTGTCCCCTGGGCTCCAAAACCTATGCTCTTTCCCTATGCAGCACAGTCACCCAGTTATCATTAAGAGGGCTCTTTCCACTTTCACCCATTTTCTTCCTAGCCTCAGTTCTGCCTCTCTGCCTCCAGGCTTAACACCTTGAGGAATTTTCACTGTGACCCAGGTAGTTAGCAAACCTCTCTTTTATACAGAAATATTTGTGATGGTCTCTACAATTTCATGGCCCCCTCTGGCTCACTAAAGTCAGGAAGGCAAAGATCTTATCCTTCTGGAAGTGTTCCTATTCCTTGGGCAGGCATCGTGGAGAATTTTATAACTTCTAACTTCTGGTAAGTCAGCCCCAGTACAAGACTCAAGTAGAAAGAATTGAAAATGTGCTATTCCAAAGTTAATGGCATTTAAAAGGACATGTAGAAAAACGCAAGATCCCTGGGAGGGGCAGGATAGCAGAGCAGTTAGGTGTGCAGGCACTGGTAGAGTGCCTGGGTCAATTCTGGCTCCACAACTTTCCATGTGAGTGCAAGCAAACTGCCTAGCCTCTCTGTGCCTCAGTTTCCTCATCAATAAAATAGGTCGTAGGGAGCATTCTGAGTAGAGCATTTAGTATTGCTAAATGGATGCTAGAGGGAAAAAAAGGTAGAGGAAAGGATTCCATAAGCCTCAAAATGCACCTCAACATCCCTAGACAAAGACTTTTCAGATATTTACATCCGTTGTTTACGTCTCCAGAAACTATTCCTTGTTTCTCTTGTCTTGTTGTAGAAAAATATACTTTTGAAGTCGTTCTTTCAACTATTTGTCCCAAGTAAGATGGGATTGCAAGCTAGCAAAGCTTGGGCTAACGTTGAGTGGCTTTCAGAAATGGGGCTCTTTCGGCAAACAAGAAGGAAGGAGTTGTGGGGTTAGAATGAGAGAGAAATGATCATGAGATTGGATTCCAAAAGGTCCAATATGAACATTTCCAGCAATAACAGATGCTTCCTGCTGACTTTAGATAAGGCGTTTCTATTTTGAACTTTTGGGGAAACTGAGAAGCTGTTAAGGTGTTGAAAAATCAAATCTGAACACAGGGTAGTGGAACTCAAGCAAAAAAATAGATTAACAAATCTAAAGTAGCCTGCAGGTCCCTCTTCCCACCATTTCTCAGCATCCATCAAACACTCACTGCCTGTGAAAGCTGCTGCTGCTGCTGCTGCTGCTGCCAAGAGGCAAAGGGGGTGTGATCCTAACATTGCTGCTCCCACAAAGAGGAGAGGACTGGGCAAAAGTCCTGCTTGCTTGGTGGGGTGTGTTCCACATGGAAGGGTTTTCTACCACATACAGCTTTCAACATGAGAAACCAAAGGCAGGCAGCCCTTAAACATTACAAATACTGTTTCACTAAAGCTACTTACCCCATAGGCAGCTTTGGCTGCCATCCTTGAATTTCTCAAGATTTTTCCAATGTCTAGAAAAGTGCCTGGAATATAGTAGATTCTCAAAAAATATCTGCAGAAGGAATAAGTGAAAGAATAAATGAGGAGGGGTGGTGGTTTCACTGTAACCTGTCCCCTGAGAAGAGAGAGGGATAAAGCATTTTGCTAAGACATGCAAGAATGAGAGCATCCTAGGATGGTGGAGAGAGCACTAGACTTCTGTCTAATCTCACAGTCAGTGTGCAGAAGAATTTCCCAAGGCTTTCGTTAAAAATGCAGATTCTAGGACTCCACTCCCCAAGAACTGAGATTCTGGGGTGGCTTCCAGGAATTTTCTTTTTTAACAAGCTCTTCAGGTGATTTCAATCCAGGTGGTCTGTGGCACATGCTTTTAGGAACAGCTGCTCTGGACCCCACTTACTGGAAGCCTTGACCTTGAGCTTCAGTGGTGATCAGAATTCTGGCCACCTTTTTCTCCCAGGGGAACTCTTTAACCTCTCAAAAATGAACGGATGCCAGCATCATCCAAGACCTAAATGCAAGAAGATATGTCCTGGAGGAGATGAAATCTAAAGCCACTCATCAGCAACTGAGCCCAGCTCAACTAAAAGAGGAGTTCCTGATGTTAATAAAGGGCAGTAACATTGCCTGAACCACAGCCCCTGCCCCACTAAAATTCCTGTCACATGAATAAGAGCCATCTGCCTAAAAGCATGCCTCCCTTGGAGAGAAAATTCCTGAAAAATGTAGAGGTTTTTATTGCTCTGTTTTAGAAATACCCATGTTTTATTATAAAATATGGGTAAATTGAGAGCATAATATTCTGCAAAGCATCATAAAAGTTCAATTTTTGTTATTACTGGCTTGTTTCTAATGGTGGGCTTTTAAGAGAAACAAAATAATAAGGGACATTCCTCTAAAGACAGAGAAGACAGAGGGAATTTAGAGTTTAGGGATATTCCAACTGAACTTGGGAGGCATGTGTCTTTAAAGGCTCAAGTCTGAGACACACAAAACTCAGAGATCAAGAAACATTCCCTCCCTAGACCAGGAGTGTAATGTTTCACCAGGTGTGTGAGTGAGAGAAGCCAAAGGAGGAACTGGCCACAGAGCCCCCACTCTTAATCCACTGAAGTGAAATACAAACCGCACACTGTAGCTAGGCAAAGAGACGGGAAAGATGGTGCTATGTCTCTCACCTGCTGCCTGGAATGCTGTCTGACAACATCAGTGCTCTCCCCTCTGCAGCAACCTGTCCGCTACCTTCTTTCAAACCAAAGGTGGTCCCAAGATTCTTCTATTCAATTCTGCTGGTGTTTGGTGAGTGCCTAATATATACTCTCAGAACTGTGCTGAAGCAATCACTCCTGCCTAGTACTTGTCATTCCGGGGGAGGGTCAAGTCACGCATTTGAAATGAGAAGACACCCTTAAAGTTCCCTGTGGAATTTTAAAGAGCAATACGAGATCAGAAATTCAAATTACAAGCTCTGGAAGCACAAGCTATTTATGAATAGGTTGCATCCCATAAGTTTATTCTTTTAATTTATAGTTTAGAGGTCCCATTTTTCCAAAGGGACCATGTTAGAAATGGTCATCAGATTTGCTGTCCAAAACTACCGAATTCAAAATATAGCTGAAATTATATGTATTTGTAGGAAAAACAGTGAAAATATTTCTGCTGCATTATTAACTTAAACATAATTTAAACAAAAATATTTAAAAGTTATCTTTAATGAGACATCCTCATGAAATAACGTTTAATTAGAAGTTGATGAAAAGGAGGTTTTGTAGAGAGTCTAGCAATATGGACGCACAAGGGCTTTTGATGCTTATCTCACATTCTTTTAAAAAGTAACATTTTCTCAATAAAAATAGTGTCGGTTTGCTGCAGAAAAATTGAAAAATACATAAAAATTTAGTGTAAAAAATATTGGTTATGCATGGTCAACAGAATATAACTACTTTTAGCATTTTGGTATATTTTTGTCCAGGCATTTTATTCTAAACACATATGCATGTATTTTTTTAATTAGAAACATACTCTACAAACATCTTTGTAACCTATTTTTTCACTTTACTACAAAACTGTCCATTTTATCACAATTTCATCAACACTCTGTCTAAGCTTTCTTCCTGACCCTTGCCAAATTGATCGGCCAAAAGCGATGTCCCATCTTAATTTTCGTTTGTTTGATCACTATCAAGATTGATTTGGGCTTTTCTTCTCTCTCATGGTGACTCTTTTATATACCTACATAATCTTTTGTGTCTTTTGCATACTTTTCTGCCGGAATACCTACATGTCTCTTTGGGTTGAAAAGATTGTGAATACAGCCTGTGCAGATCAAGATGGCGGAGTGCAATGCTTCAGGGCTCTTCCCCCCTTCCCCCATAGAAGTTTTGAACAGCAAGCAAGAATAGGAAGAAACGTCTTTCTCAAAGTTCCAGAAAAAGGACTGCAATAAAAGGTGAGTGCGAAATCAAGAAAAAGGCTACTTAAAGGAGGCAGGATCTCTTGGTACCCTGGCTGCCCCTTCCCCACCACTCCAAGTGCACAGATACGTGGTCCCAGGTTTGGATGGAGCAGAGTAACCCTCTTGCACATACTGGGAGCATGTCTGTCCGGTGGTGGCCTGAGGGACACGCCTTCCCAGAACTTACCCCACGCACATAGAAGGCGGCACACAGAGCCTTCCTACAGAAACACTAAGGGAAATAGGTCAAGTTTTGCTGCCAGGGGCAAGGGATTGCTGGCTGTAGAACATACATTGCTTGGGATCCTGAGAAAATTAATTCCTACGGAAAAAGAGACGTCTGTATCTCGGTAAATGGGGGAATTCCCAGGACCACATGTATATATGCCCAAGACAATACACAGGCAGAAAGGATCAGGGCAGCCCTTCAGTCTGCAAGGACTGGAAAAGGTGCTTTTCCTTTTTGTTTTGTTTTGTTGGGTTTTTTGTTTGTTTTTGTTAGCTCCTGGCATTCAAGGAAAGTGCTGTCATAACACTAGCCGAATACAAGCTTAAGGAACAGAAATATCAGAGTCTAAATTCCAGTAATAACATATTAAAATATCAAAATGACCAAGTTTCAATGAAAGATTACAAAATATACAAAGAAACAGGAAGTGATGGCTCAAGCAAAGGAGAAAATTAAAGAATTAGAAACCATCAATGAGGAGGACCAGACCTGGGGCATACCAGATGAAGGTTGTTGGTTTTTTTTTTAATTGTCCTAATTATGCTCAAAGAGCTAAAGAAAAATATGGACAAAGAACTAAAGGAAATCTGGGAAACAATAGATGAACACAAACAGATTGTCAATAGAGCGATGAAAATTGTGAACAGGAACCAAACAGAGCTGAAGACCACAGTAACCGAAATTTAAAATTCCATAGAGGGATTCAATAGCAGATTGGCACTGGCAGAAAAAAGAATCAGTGAACTTGAAGATGAGACAATTGAAATCATTCAGTCTGAGGAGCAAAAATAAGAAAAAGTGAAAAAAACATGAACAGAGCCTGAAAAACCTGTGGGACACCACCAAACACACCGATATACACATTGTATGAATCCCAGAAGGAAAAGAGAATGAGAAAGCAGCAGAGAGAATATACAAAGAAATAATGGCTGAAAACTTCCCAAATTTGATGGAAGACATAAATACACACATTCAAGATACTCAATGAACTCCAAACAGAATAAACCCAAATAGACCTATGCCACAGCATATTATTACCAAACTGTTGAATGCCAAAGATAAAGAAAGAATTATGAAAGCCACAAGTGAGAAGCAACATGTCATATACAAGGGAGCCTTAATAAGATTAAGTACCTAGCTCTCATCAGAAACCATGGAGGCAAGAAGGCAGTAGGATGACATATTTAAAGTGCTGAAAGCCAAAAACTGCCAACCAAGAATTCTATATCTGGCAAAACTGTCTTTCAAAAATGAGAGGGAGGTTAAGACATTCCCAGATAAACAAAAGCTGAGGGAGTTCAATACCACTAGGCTATCCCTACAAGAGATGCTAAAGAGAGTTCTGCAGGTGAAAGGAAAGAATAATAGATAATATCAGAGCTCATGAAAAAAATCAAAATCTCTGGTAAAGATAACAACATGGATAAATATAAATGCCAATACTGTTGTATTTTTGGTTTCAGCTCCATTTTTTACTTACTACAGGATCTAAAAGGCAAATGCATTAAATGTAATGATAGATCAGTAGTTTGGGACTCCTAATGTATAAACTTGTAATTTGTGACAAAAACTTCAGAAAGGTGGAGAGACAGAAGGGTAAAGGAACACACTTCTCATATACTATTGAAGTTTAAGTTGGTACCAAAGCAAATGAGACTGTTACAGATTTAGGATGTTAAATTTAAGTCCCGTGGTAACCACAAAGAAAATATTGGAGAATATGCAAGCTCACAGAAAAAGAAATTAGAGTAAAGCTTGCCAGGGCATGGGGAATGGGGAATTACTGCAAAATGGGAGTATGGTTTCTATTTGGGGAGATGAGAAATTTTTAGTAATGGAAGGTGGTGAGGGTACCACAACATAGAGAATGTGATTAATCCCACCAAATGGTATGCTTGGGAGTGGTTGAGATGAGAAAGTTTATCTTGTATATATGTTCCCACAATTTAAAAAAAAATGAAAGAAGGAAAGAACAGCTAAATAGGCAATGACACTGAAATGCAATACATGAGTCTGGAAGGGATCTAACAAGGAAGGAGAGAAGGCTCAAAAGGACATTACTGGGACCTAAGAAAAAAATTTGAGTATAAACTATAAGATTTATATCAATGTTAAATTTCTTGAACTTGGCAATTGCACTTAAGGTGGATACATAAGTGAATATCCTTGTTCTTAGGAAAACATGGCAGTATTAAGTGTTCAAGGAGCATAATGTATACAAACTAACTCAAGTGTTCAGAAAACAGATTGATAGATGATAGATATATAGATAAGAGAAAGAAAGAAAGAAAGAAAGAGAGAGAGAGAGAGAGAAAGAAAGAAAGAAAGAAAGAAAGAAAGAAAGAAAGAAAGAAAGAAAGAAAGAAAGAAAGAAAGAAAGAAAGAAAGAAAGAAAGAAAGAAAGAAAGAAAGAAAGAAAGAAAATGATAGATAAAATGATGGATAGCTAGCTAAAGTAATACTGAAAATGTGGCAAAATGTCAAAATTGGTGGATCCAGGTATCGGGGGAGGAGGGTAAGTTGAAGTTCTCTGTATGGAATTTGTATTATTTTTGTAACTGCTGTGTAAGGTTGTAAGTATTTCAAACTAAAAAAAATTTTTTTAAAAGATTGTGACTATATATTAACATCTCTTTGGTCATATATATTATAAATATTTTCACCGTTTATTTAATTTTAATTTGATACATGGTATTCTTTGACACAGAATTTAAACGTGTATGTATCCAAGTCTATCTGTGTTTTCCTTTTCAGTTTCTACCTATAAATTTTAAA
>PVKH010019158.1:0-14927 GCA_004027955.1 Chaetophractus vellerosus
GTGGAGTGCCCTACTTAGGAGTCTTCTCTGCAGATGGGCAGTCTCCTCCTTCCATTCTTTCAAGGATATTGCAGGACACTCTTTTGGTCTCCTGGAACCCCCAAACAGGTGCTTTAGATAGCTCTGGGTGATTACTCACTGCCCTGGAGCATGAGCTGGCTCTAGGAGCGCCTTACTCTGCGGCCATCTTGCTGGTTGTCCCTATATGTTTATTTTTATTTAGTCAATTATACCAATAATTTATTCATTCAGTTTTTCTTCCTTTTTAGTTTTTTTGTTTTAATTAAGAAATCAGTCTTATCCCAAGATCATATATCTATTATTTTATATTTTATTATTATTACAATACTTGTAAGACTACCTTTTTAAAACTTAATTTTAAAAATCTAAATTGCTACTTTAATTCATCTATAAGTTATTTTAGTGAATACTTCAAATTCTAAGTATCTAAGTGCTCCCTTAATTGATAGTTAAGAGCCCTAACATTTTAGAAAAGTAAACAAAACTCTTTTTTAAATTCTTTATTATATATTATAAAATATACACACTATATATTATATCTATATATTCTAACATATTACACATATATATACATCTGTTTCTGCAGCTTATATTTTGTTCAAATTCTTTTGCTAAACAGCAATACTATATTTATGTCTTTGCTAATATATATATTAGCAAAATCATTGTCCTTTTGATTAATTCTACTGTTGTTACTTGGTTCCTATTTCATTAATGCCTGCATTTACCTTCATTATTTCCTTTCTTCAAACTTGTGTACTTATATTAATTTCCTCCTTATATATATTTTTCCTTTATTTGTACTTCTTCACACTAATCACCCACCCCAATTAGCAAATATTCTAACATTTCATATGAATACTTTTGTTATTTATAGTGTCATTTTTGTGTTGTGATTTTTGAAAATATACATAAAAATAATAATGTATCATTATTTCTTGCTACACTTATTACTATGTTTCAATACCTATTCATATTACCATGTGTGCACCTATTCCTTTATTTCTAAATATATTGTCCTATTTATTGTGTACATTCAACACATTTTACTATCCTTCTAAATGATGCACACTCAGATGGCCTGCAATTCCCTGCAAGCCCCTACTCAAAACCAACAATGGACATCTTTATACGTGCTCCCTTTTGGACTAGTATGTGATTTTCTTTGGCATATAACCAAAATAGAATTTCTGGGCCATGAAAATATGTAAACACATAATTTTTCTAATTATTATCAGATTACCCCCAGAATAGCTTCATCATTTTTCACATAAAACAGAGGAACAAGTATTCCTCTATAATGCCCTGCCAAATTTAGACATTTTCCAGCTTTCTCATTTTTGTCGGGAAAACAAGGAAATGTGTTATATCATTGATTTGTACTTTCATTTCCCCGAATATCAGAAACCTAAAGTTGATTAAAAATTAGTTTAAAATTCAGCAAACTTACTTCTTTGGTTTATTTCTCTTGTTTTTTGTATCATGACACCCACAAAAGACATGTTCAAGTCTTAAATTCTTAATGCCTGGCCATGTGAGCATAAATGCTGTTGTAAATAGGACTTTTGAAGATGTTGTCTGTTAAAATGCAAATTCATTTGTGAATGTTATCTTTGAAAATCCTATTTAGATGAGGCCAAATTGAATCAGGGTAGGTCTTAATCTATATGACTGGAATCCTTGTAAGGTGGAAGAAATTTGGATGCAGTCAGAGAATGTTACAGTAAGAGAGCAAAAGACAGAGTGCCATGCGATGCAAGCCAAGATGCAAACCTACAAACCCCAAGTATTGCAGCAAGCCAGTGCCAGAATGTAACAGACTCTGGGAGAAAGCATGGATTGTCAAAACCTTAAATTTGGACTTCTAGTCTCCAGAACTGTGAGCCAATAAGTTCTCATATTGTAAGCCAAATAGTAATTGATATTTGTCACAGTAACTATGGCAAACTAAGTAAAATTCCAAATGATAAGTATTTGGGAAATATAGAAAAATATTCCCACCTATCCCCATAGAAAATAACAATACTTAAATCCTATCTAAATTCTCCTTAACTTCCTATATTTACTTTTCCTAAATTAAAGATCATTTGTCACACTAAAGTGCTCCTTGTTGTTAATTCCTTTCTAAATGTTGCATTTGTAGCACGATGAACTAAAGAATTTGTTGTTAATATGAAATGTACCTAATGCTTCTATCTTTCTAAAACAGATTGGGCAACTTTTTCCTTATTTAGTTCCCATTTATATCTAATGATATTAAGGGACGTACCTCCTAACAGTACATTTTCAGATACCAAGGATATGCAGTGAAGCCATTATTTATCAGCTAAAAATATCTTAGACAATACTATTGGAATTCTACAGTATTTATGTAAACAGTACAAATATTTTAAAAATCTTGTTGCTAAGATTATCTAGAAGAATGTTCGGCATGTAATACACATACAATAGTTGCTTCTTTATCTGTCTAGGGAATAGGGAATACTTTTGGGCATCCATAGCATTGGATGGATGTTGAGGATTGAATCATGTCCCCTCAAAGGGGCATGTTCAGGTCCAAACCCCTGGTCCTGTGGTGGTGAACCTATTTGTAAATGGGACCTTTGAAGATGTTATTAGTTAAGGTGTGTGCAAACTGAATAAGGGTGGGCCCTAATCCAATATGGCTGAAGTTAAAAGTGAAGGAAATTGGACCCAGAAAGAAAAACCACACAGTGCAGCCAGAAACCGGAAATGAAAGAACATACTACCATGTGCATTGTCATGTGATGGAAAAAGCAAAGAAACCCAATGATTGCCAGCTAGTCAGAAGATACTGAGCTCAGGAAGAAGCAAGCCATCTACCCTCCAAAGCCACAAGCTCATAAATTCCTGTTAAGGTAAACTATCACATGGTATTTGTTTTAGCATCCAATAAATTAAAGCAGTTTTTAATACCAGAAAGTGGTATGCTTCTAAGACAAATACCTAGAATTTTGGAAATAGCTTTGGAAATGAGCTGGATAGAGGCTACAAGAATTTTGATAGAAAAACACTAGTTATTTTGAAGAGAATTATTTTGAAGAGTAGAATTATAGATGTTAAACATACTTCTGAGGATATTCTGGTAGAAAATGATGAATATGTTATTGGAAACTGGAAGAAAGGCAATCCTTCTATAAAGGGATAGAGATCTTGGCAAAACTGTGTTCAAAATTGGATGGAAGGCAGAACTCAATAGTGATGAATTTGGATACTTAACTGAGATTTCCGAGCTAAGCATGGAAGGTATAGCCTGGTTTCTCCTTACAGCTTATAGTAAAATGTAAGAGGAAAGAGATATGCTGAGCATTAAACTTTTAAACATAAAGGAACCAGCAATTGATGATTTTGAGAATTCTGAGCCTATCCAGATAGTGTACTCTGAGAACAAAGTCAGTAGCAGCTCTATCAAGTACCTCTCGAGCTTTTGGAAAGTAAATCCCCAGAGGACAGGGCTTTAATTGAGAGTTTAACTGAACAACCCCTTGCTATAAGTGTGTGACTGAACATGGATCCAAGTCTGCCATTTTGGTGGAAGTTAGGATTGCAAATGCAGTTATCCTAGAAATATCTATGGAAAGCTCTATTATCTAATGGTTTGTACCCACTTGAACTACACAAAGGTGACAAGAGTTTTTGCAAAATTTCATGAGCAGAATCACTGCCAGCCTGGACTAAAGGGACAGGGAATGGATGAATTGAAGGAAGAATGTCTTCAAAAGCTGAACCATGGAAGCAGAATGCTTGACAGAAAAGATCTCCTCATGCCAAGAGAGTGGGCACAATCATGTGTGTAGAAAGGGTAGATTGGTCTCTGCAATTTTTCCTTTCTGAAATGAACATTTTTATCCCATGTCTGTCCCACCATTGTATACAGGAATCAGATAACTTCTTTTCTAGGTTTTATATGTCCAGCACACAGAGGAATTTTTCTGGCAGACAACACCCATACTTCATATGGGAAGCAGGCACTCAACCACTGAGCTACAACTGCTCCCCTATAACTGATTTTGATGAGACTTCGTATTTAGCATCAATACTTAAATGGCTTTAGGGTTTGGAGATGTTGTGATGGAATTAATGTATTTTTCTTGTGGCAAGAGCAAGTCTTTTTAGGGTCTAGAGGGTAGATTGTTGGGGATTGAATCATTTCTCCACCAAGACCATGTTCAGGTCCCACATGTCCTAGGTCCTAGGACTTTTGAAGATGTAATTAGTTAGCATGTGCTCAAACTGAATGAAGGTGGGTCTTAATATAATATGGCTGAAGTCCTTATTAGACAAGGATTTTGGATACAGAAAGAGATGCCACAAGAGAAACAGGAAGCTGAAAGTCATGGGAACCCAGAAGAGAAAGGGGAAGATGCTGCCATATGCATTGCCATGTGTTGACAAAGCCAAGGGGTTCAAACATTGCTGGCCAACCAGATGATACTGATCACAGGAGCAAGCCTTCTGGCCTCTGTCAGCCAATATATTCCTGATGTTAAGTCAAACCATTTGATGGCATTTTTTTAGCAGCTGGAAAACTAAAACAGTGCTTGAAATTAAAAAGTTACATTCCATCAATAAATTTCTTCATTCAAGCATGTCCATCTAAGGAAATTTTAACTACCAAAAACACCAGTAGTATCCTACCAGTTTATTTTTCCTATTTTTAATTAATTAAATTGAAAATGATGGAAGAATTTAAGATGGTATTTTATATTGTGAAGATTAGACAGAATTGAGGTTTTAATACTCACATGTTTTTTGTGATTGTTAATATTAAATTGACTTGCCCTTGGCACCATTTTGTTTCTTAACTCATATCACATTTTCAGTGAGACTTAACTGTTTGTTCAAGAACAGAGAAATGAATGAGTGTTTAGCAGTCAATTTTTGTCAAGAAGCTTGTAAAAAGTGAGAATGAAAATAGAAATCAGTATTATCACTCCTTTCTTCAAATTCATGGTCAGAATTAAGTGTTCTCTCTTTAATAAGTGGAGTAGCCTCCAAGAGGTAGAAATCCAGAACTCCAAAGGGGACTAGTACATATCCTATATGTCAAATAGCAACAAGATACTTAATGAGAAGGCAGCACAGATGATTTGTGTTTGATCACTGACACATAATTGAAGATTATTTTACCCTCGAACATGGCAAACATATATATGCACACTGTTGTAAATTATATTTGCATGTTATTATCCAAAATGCATAAACTGTGAATTTAGTGCATCCATCTCTTAGTTTTATAGTGCCTCAAATAATAGCTTTACTGTTTCATGTGGCAGAGAATGAGCAAAGTGATAGACGATTTAAATTTAAAAAGCCATTACTCTCTTTCTTAAACATTTCTCTAACTTTTCTGGAAGTTGTGTCAATGAAGAAACAAGGACTATTATTGATTATTTTGGCAGATGTAGTATCCAGAAAATCCAAAATATGTATTTAAAAAAACAAGAATTCTAAGAAACCAGCAGCTAACTTCATTAAAATTTCTGGGAAATGATTGCTAATAATAAGTAGTAGTAGTAGTAGTAGTAATAGTGAATGAACAAGAATTTGTGGTGCTCCAAGATGACCAAAACACTGAATAGGTTCTAATTATACCTTCTCATTTGGATTTAGTATTCACTGGTTCTTTCATGTGTACATTTGTTTATTCAGCCAATATTTATTGAACCTTCATAATGTTTTAGGCCTTGTTTTATATGCTTGTGACAGAGCAATGAACAAAACAGAGAAATTATCTTCCCTGAGGGGCTTATATTCAATAGAAAAGCAGGCAATAAACCAACACATTATATACATATAATGCAATACAAGGCAGATAAATGCTAGAAGATACAATAAAGCATGCCAATAGTTTAGACTAAGTATTAGCACCCTATGCTCCATCAACTAGCTGCCTGTTTTTGTAGATAATATTTATTAGAACAGAGGCATGGGCATTTATTGACAAATCATCTATGGCTGCTTTCATGCTACAATGGAAAAGTTGTGTAGTTGTGACAGAACTCTTATGATCATCAAAGCTTAATATATTTACTTTACTATGACACTTTATGAAAAAGTTCACTGATACTTCTTGTAAACAGTGGCAAGAAGATATGATCTCTTGCATGGCATAATGTCCGAAGGCTTTTCTGTGGAGGTGACCTTTAAGTTTGTGAATGATATGAGTAAAGAGGTAAAAAAAAAAAATGTGTAGAAGCAAAACCCAGACTGAATGAAAACCTTGAATAGGGACATGCTTAAGCTGTTATTAGCAAAGCACTGAAGTCACTTTAGCTGGAGTAGAGTAAGGGGAAGTCTGCCGGGAAAAGATTTTGGAGAAGAAATCCCATTTTGAAAGAAAAGTAAGGTTTTCACATTTTTTATCTAAATAATTTGAGAAAGCATTGAACGGTTTTGAGTGTAGAAGCATCATTTTGCAATATTTATTTTTGTGCTTATTTAGAGAATATATAATATGAGGCTGGCGTCAAGAATGAAAACTGAAAGACTGCTTTGTGTAAACAAAGATAGTGGTTTGAACTTGGGATAATTTTGGAAATGATGACAAATGCTCCAATGAGATATAATTTGAATGTATTGTCAACCAGAATTGCTGATGGACTGGCTATAATGTAGAAGAGGAAAAATAAGTCAATTCTAACTATATTTGTAAAGGAGGGTTATTGAACAATTGGATAGAGCCATTTTTTAAAATTGTGAACTCTGGTAAAGGAATGATTGGTGGGGAAAAAATAAAAGAATGTGTTTGGATATGTTAAGTTGGTTTATATAATTAGACAAAGAAGCAGAAATATCCATCTATCTATTTGATATGGGAATCCAAAGCATAGAGAAGATATTCTGAATACAGAAGTTAATCTTAGATATGTGGCATTTATGCTATGGTACTGAATAAAAAGATTTAGGGAATCACTGTATAAAAAGCTTTGGATATCCTGGCATTCAGAAACAGGGAAGATAAAGAAGAGGCCACAGCACTAGAAACTCAGAAGGAATGGCAAGTGAAGTGTTAGAAAATATTGGTAACCCATGGAGGTGAAGAAACTGTTTCAAGAAACCAGTATTATTACCTGGGTATAATGAAACTGATGGTGATTTCAGTAGATAGAAAAGAGATTGGGACATGAGGATGTGGATGAATTTTAGTGAAACCTAGAACTTTTATTAAGAAGGGTTAGAAGATTGAGAGAAATATGGGATTGAGTTGAATTTGCATTTAAAAACCAGAAAGAAAGATGTAGCAAACGGAAGTTTAATTGTAGGGGTAAACCTTCAAATATATAAGAAAAAATTGGATCCATTGTACATATGAACAGTTTAGCTTAAAAAGGAAATTGGACATTGCTCATAATAATGGAAAGGTTCAGCTTATATGAGTTCAGAGGTAAGTATTTTTGTAGAATTTGAAGGTGGCAGAACAATGAGTTGAATTTTAAGATTGCTTCCATTTTCTCAGGGAAATAAGCATGGTCATCAGCTGAGAAGAACAAAGGATGAGAGGATGTTATAGACAGAAGATAAGAGGAGACTTTGTAAATTAGTCTTCTGTTAAACTGCAGGAATAATTTGTCAAAAGAAAAAACAGAACAGAATGCTGGGGAGTGCTGAGATACTACATGAAATTCTGTGGTCATAGATTTAAAGTCAGATCAGTAAGCAAAGATGTGTTCTTTTCTCCAATTGTGTTTACCTTCTTAGGTAGATGCATAGAAGTCTCATAAAGTTGGTTTTAACTAGGGTTATGGTTTTTCCAGGTGACTAAGACAAGACATAAAAAGGGCAAGAAAGTTGAGTATGTATGAAAGAGAAAAACCTGTATTAATGTACCATAGCACCTAACTTCATTTGAAAGGGAATTGAATATGTGGGAACTATAACAAATGGATTGAGTGCATTTGGAAAAAAAATTAGAGAATTTAAACAATATTAATTAGCTAGACAAATAGACTATAGTTGTTTTATACTCTTCAAAGGAATCTAGGATTTTCTATAATGTACCTTTCAGTTCTTCCAGCATCTACCTATTACTCAATTCCAAAGCTATTTCCACATTTTTAGATATTTTTAATAGTAGCACTTAACTTTCCAGTACCATAAACTATCTTAGTTTTCCAGAGCTGCTATCACAAATGGCACACAATGGTTTGGCTTAAACAATGAAAATTTATTGTCTCACAATTTGGAGGCTAGGAATCCAAAGCAAGATGTTGGCAGGGCCAAGGTCATGCTTTCTACCTGAAGTCTGTAGGGTTCTTGTGATGGAAATCCTCCTCAAATGGAGATATCCTTGTCTCCTCCTGGGTTTTTCTCTCACTTCTGGATTCTCTCTGTGTCTTTCTCCTAACTGACTGCATCCAAATTTCCTCTCTTAGAAGGCCTCCAGTAATACGGAGTAAGAGTCACCCTTATTCAATTTGGCCATAACTTAATAACATCTTCAAAATTTATAAGATGGTTCACACCCTCGGGAATGTTGATTAAGATTAAGAACATGTCTTTTGTTGGGGCACATGATTCAATCTACCACACATAGCATGGTGATTGGGTTCCAAGAGGGAGAGTTCCACAAGCAAGTATTACAAAAGACCCAGGTGAAATCTTCAAGATTTCTTATGACATACATAGCTTTGGAAATTCCAACTCGTGCTGCTTTCTATAGGCTATGAAGTAAATTGTATGCTAGTTCATATTCAAGAAGAAAGCAATTAGAATTCTCTAAGGTCATATCATAGATAAGCACATAAGTTGGAAAATATTGTACCATCTTTGACATAACAATTTGCCACAAATAACATATTAGAAATTGATCAGGGTGAAAGAGAAGAATAAATCAGGGATTGTGGAAAAGAAGAATCTCAACTGTTCAGAATTTTGAACAGAGTGAGTGGAGATCTCACTGAAAAGGTTAAATATTAGTGCAGACCTCATAGCAAAGTATTGCTCAGCAAACAGTCCATATACTCCCCAGCATTGCCTAGGTCACTTGCATCCAGGTACTGAGATGAAATCACACTTGTCATTTCTAGTCTGAGGCGGTTATGTTTAGGTATGAGTTCTGCACTCAAGAGCCACAGACTAAGATATTAGCATCATTGTGGCTGTTGTGAAATGAGTGAGAGGGAAAAAAAGCAAACAATGATATCAGAGTCATATTTGGTGTTTTTTTTAAATTTAGATTCTTTTAAGCATTATATAAACTTACATTTTTACCCTAAGCTGTGCTTTGAACATTAGAATAATATATGTTAATTATCTTTTTGTTTAAATTGGACTATAACTGTTGTTATCAATTACTGTCAGAAAATAAGAATAGAAACAGAAGACCACCTAAGGGGCTATTGTAACAATTCAGAAAGTAGATGATGGTGGCATGGACAAATGATGGGGAAGTGATGAGAGGTGGTAATATTCTCTATATATTTTGAAAGAATAGTCATCATAATTTCCTGATAGACAGGAAATAGAAGTGAGAGATAAAGAAGAAGCAAGGATGAATACAATATAGGAGGCCAAAGCAACAGGAAGAATAGTGATACCAGTTTTTAAAAATTTCAGAGATTTGGACCATTGGGCATCATAATTATTCTGGGAGTACAGGAGTTATGATTGAGATAAAGAGATCAAGAAACCAAGAGGCACAGAAAGGGATAGATTAGCTTGGTATAAATCCCTAAGGATAAGTGTGATATCTAATTCTCTCTGATGAGTATTTAATATAATTTTGGTTATTATATTATATTTGGCAATACAATGTTAGATAAATGATCCTATATTTACTTTTTATTGTAGTGTTTGTCTCTTTTTTTAATTAAAAATGTTTATGTCAATGTTACAAATTACTCAGTCAATGCAAGATACTAACTACAAAAACAATAAATATGTTTTAGTCAGCAGTTACAATCCCCCCTTATTTTTGTTCACTCTTGAGTGTGGGATTTGGAATGATGTCCACTCTGACTGCTTCAGACTGAGAAGGGATATAGATTTAATGGGGCAGAGGAATGGAATTGTTTTGTTTGCAGTTGAAAATACTCTTTGCTTTTGGTCTGGGGCTGGACCATTTTCATTATTTTAATTGTTGTCCAGGACAAGCCCAAAGAACTGGGGAGTAGGAATTAACCACTTAACTACTGGGTTTCAAGGCTCAATCAGCATAGGAACAGTCCAAGGCCTTTATGTCTCTGAGAAATATACCTTAACAAGTATATTGAAAATTATAGTTTCAAATAAAGGAAGTAGAAGAACCATGATTCAGGGATTTATAAATGAGTATAACTATGCTATATTGGATAAAGAACTTTTCATATATACCGAGATAGAGCCTACCAAGGGGGTGTTGATTTCTTGTATTTGTGTGGATTGCTGTGGTGTCCAGACACCCCTAGGGCCCTCAGGAGCACTTTTGTTTGAGGTTTTGTTTACTGTGGCAATTTGTGAATTCTGTTTGAGACCTACAAAAGCATAATGTCTGGAATGACTTCATGACTGGTTTTGAAATTTCCTATCTGTAAAAAATCTATATTTTTTAATATTTCCTCTTTTGATCAAGGTCTTTCTCCAAATGCACCACTGACAAATGCTTGGTAATAATCCTTCTGTGCCAGAGAGCCTCATCCCTGTGAGTCATGTCCCATGTTGGGGGGAAGGTAGTAAGTTTATTTGCGGTTTGGCTTAGAGAGAGTCCACACTTGAGTAACAAAGAGGTTTTCAAGAGGTAACTCTTCAACAATAATTATAATTAGGCTTAGATTCATTATTACAGGAACAAGGATTATAAGTGTAGGCATTAAGATCAAGGGCTTGGCTTATTAGTCTATTTTCCTTTATTAGACAAGGCTTAAATATTCCAAAGCTGTCTGGTCATCTTATTTGATTCCCCAGGGCAGAAGTTTAATATTTTGTTACTTACTGAAAGGGGCTCTATTTATCCAGAAAACATACCTATGGCAACAAGGACTTACATTTAATTTAAAAAATAAAAAACACAATAACAGCAAAAAAACACTCCTTGACTATCTAACCGAATATATTGTACTATTAAGTGCATTTAAAAACTGATAGAATTCTATGCACCAGTTTCTCAGATTTTTCTACATTTTCATGCTAGATAGCCTCTCAGTCGACATGATTCTATAGAAAGTGTTATCCCATAGGAAATCAGCTTAAATTCTGCTTAACTTTCTTGACAACTCTTTTTAAATGATGTTAATTAGACCACTCCTGTTTTATAACACATAAGTACAATTATTTAAAGGACTTAAGGAAATCAAAACACATATGCTGATTAATTGCAAGTAAATTTGGTCATCAATTAAAATAAAAGGTGCACAGCATGTTAGCTGTTTATACACACTCAAAACAAAAGTATCTTACTAAAGAATTTAGGAATTTGGGGGAACATAATCATAAAGGAATAACATTTTAAAGTGGATGCATGCCTGAACTGGCTTGTGGTTGGTAAGTTGCTTAAGGGTTCACTTTCCTCTGCAAGAGGAACTACAGGATGATAAATAAAGAATATGGTGAGAAAAAAAAAGACAAATCTCCCTGTTTCATAGTTTCATACACTACTTGCCCTCCGATATGCCTGCCATAATAAATACTTAAAACCAGAAATATATAGTTTTTACTATTTTTATTTACCTTTAAATTGAAAGTTGGGATTTTAATTTACATTGAATTCATTTCTAATTTTCTGTTTTATAAATATAATATCAAAGATTGTAATATAAAGCTGAAGCTTTATGAATATATGCTGTGATTTCTGTGGGATGCTGGATCAAATTTTATGTGGTTATGGAATTTATTTCAGATCATGAGCAATTACCAACCAAAAAAAGAGTATAAGTGAAAGCATTTACAACAATATAGAAGAATTACACTCTGACAGCATAGCCAACTTTGGATATTGCCATTTTTTAAAGTTTTATCTATCTTTTCATTTAAAAATGGTATTCATTTATTTTTAATAGCATTTTTTCTAGATTGAGATTCTTTCCATGAGTATATCAATAATTTTAAACTTTATTTTGATTAGAAAAATTTATCTTTGTTCACCATTTTAATTGTGGTTGATTTTAAATTGAATTCCAGTAGCTATAAATATCACCATGCATGGATAACTGAGGTAATAGGAAACACATTTTGTCCAGGAAAAAAAAAAAAAAAAGAAAGAAGGCCAATATGAAAGAGCAAAGAGAGTAATGAGAGAATAAGCTACAAAGATAGAGAGGGACCATCTAAATAATGAGATCCTTTATGCTAAGATACAAAGGATGCTATTAAAGAATATTAAACATAGGTAAAAATAATCAAATTTTCTTTTAAAAAAGACTCTCCTGGGCTACTCTGTTAGTAATTAATTAGAGTGAATGAGCAGTTAGATATTTGTTGCAGTATTCTAGGAGAAAGAAGTTGATCGCTTTTTTTTTTCTTGTGAATATGGGAATGAAGAGAAGTGATGAATTTAAATGATTTTTTGTAATTAATTTCCCAGTATATGGTGGTATATTGAAAAATATGTGTGTAGGAGAGGGAAGCGTTTATAGATTTTTGGCTTTTGTACCTTGATGTGTGGTGACTTTTCAAATTGGGAAACCTTGCACAAAGATTGATTTGGGGGTTATTTGAGAGTTGGAGAAAGCTAAGGAGTATAATTATGAAATTAATAATTATCTAATTTTTGAAATTTTCTTTTACCCTAAAAATATGCTGACTGTATTATTCTTTTTGGGGAAATGGAGTCATAATAACTATTTTACTATTTTACAGTTCTTTTATATAGTCTTTCCTATCTTAAAGTTTTATACATCTTCAGTATTAATCTTATTTTCTACTTTATTTAGGTTTAAGATTTTGTTCTTAGCTACAGTAATTATTTTATAGTGTCAGAGTTTCCCTTAAAAGTGACAAATTCTCATCTTGACCAAGTATGTTCCTATCTAGATTTTGGTTCAGAAGTGTGAAAATTCAGCATCCCAACCAATGGAGAATCAGTCCAATTACAACTTCATGTGGGCTTGGATACAGGGACTCAAATATAATTAAGAGACCCATAGTAAGATGCTAAAGATAAACAAACAAACAAAAAACATTGGTTTCCATAACTAACATCCAACTTAATGGATATATAGTTAAAAAATAATACTAATAACACCCCAAGATATGAAAGACCATGTAAAATCCCTTTGGTTTACAGGGGAACTGTTTTGCACTGGTGTGTGATGGAGGTCTTTTGGCTTAAGGAAGGAGACTTAAATATATGACTGTGGGGAATAAATTAAGAAATGAAGTATTGAATTTTTTCACTTGCATCTACCCTGTGTGACTATATTGAAACAGTGCCTGCACACAAAGTGTGAGCAAATCAGTACACTGGTCCAAGTGACCACAATAAAAGAGCAAACATACTGTGCTTCTAAAGACACCAACTTCAGGTAATTGCTTTCCTATGCTAGTCTTTTCTAGTTCCAAGAGTTGGTAAATTACAACCTAAGGAATAGCTTTCCCTATTGCTAGTTTATATACTTTAAATTAACCATATAAACTAGAAGTACAGAGTCACACACACAAAAGAAACAAACAATCTTATTTACAGAAAATATAGTAGTTGAAATAAAGAGCACAACATGTGAGGTAAAGAGCAGAATAAATATAGCTAAGGACCAAGTTAGTGGTTTGCAATGTCAGACCACTACAAAATGAAGGTGAGAACTGAAATTGATATTATTTCCTGACCCTGGGTAAGTTAAAATAATGAAGTGAAATGTATTTTAGTTTCCTAGGCTACTTAAAGCAGATACCATAAAATGCATTGCCTTAAACAATGGGAATCTATTAGTTTACAATTTGAGGCCATAAAAATGTCCAAATCAAGGCATCATCAAAGCAATACTTTCTTCACAAGGACTGGCTGCTGGCAATCATGGACTCCTCTGCCTCATGGCAAGCCACATGGTGGTGTCTACTGGTCTCTCCCTTTTCTTTCAGGTTTCATTGTTTACCGCTTGTTGCTTCCATGGCTTTTTTCTCTTTTAGTTTGAATTTCAGTCTTTTATAAAGGACTCTAGGAAGAGGCATAAGACCCTTTCTGGTTGAGGTGAGTCACATCTTAACTGAAGTACCTTTATGAAAATGTCCTACTTAAAATGGGTCCACACCCATTAAATTTAAGGACATGTTTTTCTGGGATACATGCAGCTTCAAACCACTGCAATATATAAACAACTAAAATTAAAACCTAGGTTTTCTTTCTACAAAATGATCAAGTTTTCCTTTGCCCAGATTACAAAAAAGTTCCTTTTTTATCAAAACGTTATCTGTTAACTTTTGTTTTAAAACTCTTTCCTTGGGAAGATACTTGTGTTCATAAACAAAGAACTGAACAACTATTTACCGAAGACTATGCTTCTAAGTGGATAGGTTCTAAATCCCTGGTCAGTATGTTGTAGTACACTAAATGGTACAAATCAAAGATCTAAAAGATTTTCCGAGTCCATTGGATTGAAGGGTATTCTTAGTCCCAGAATATTCATTGTAAACATCCTTATAAATTACTACTGGCTTGCTCTCAAAGAAAAGATTTCATGCTCTTCCATTCTGATTTTATATTTCCAGCAGATTTTGTATTCTACAAAGTATATCACTGAATAAAAAAGAAAAAAAAAACATCTCTTGCATGTTGATGAAATGCACCTTATTAGGTACTATTATAAACTTAACTCAGGATAAAAACTCTGTTTTGAATCCATATGCTCCAATTAAAGAGATATAAGTCATCCTTGTAGCAGTGGAATGCTGTCCAGGCTGGAGAACTCAGACTGAGGATTCTTAGGAATCTTCCAGAAGCAGATGATCCTTGGAAGTAGAAAACTACCACCAAA
>PVKH010019159.1:0-14932 GCA_004027955.1 Chaetophractus vellerosus
TACAATTATTCCTATTTCAAATTATGTCCTTCTGTATTGTACCAATGAATCCACTGAACTTCAGAATTTCCCCCAATTATGTCAGTGTCTCCATTTCTCATCAGAATTTTTCCCATAATATACTAGAGCCCACATTCTTCATTGTAAATACCCTGGATAGGTCCATAAGTTATATGGCCACCAACATGTAAGTCATTATATATTGACAGGGAAATTGTTGAGTCAAAAACATTTCCAATATTCTATATAGACTGCATGAATTGAAGATTTTGGAATAATTGAGAAGATATATATTTAAGTAGGGATGTGATTTTCAGCTTACATGTTCACCTTTGTACAGTACCCTGCCTTAATTTTATATGTTACTATAGATAGATGACTAAACAGTAGACATTCTTTCAAATCAGTAAATAAATTAAACTTCATAAGCAACATATACACTTACCTAATTTCACCCCATTATTAATGTTTGTACTCTTATGGGATTCTGCTCATTAAAAATTTGAGTCCCAGTAATGAATCCCTAGAAATTTCCCAGAGTTTTCAGATGAGAATAGGAGATTTAATCTTAATACAGACTCATATTTTTAACTGATCACCTTTGGTTCACTGAGATACTTTCTCAATTTTGTGTAAACAATTCAATAGCAAGGAACTACCTGGCTTAAGTGCATAAAATTTACACACACACAGGCAAAGACATATGTTGTCACCTTTCAAATATAATACAGCTAAAATATTGAAGTGATGTTGCAGATGAAACAATTAAGTTCAGTGGCTATGGCAAAGGTCCCCAAGATCACTCTCTGGTTTTTATGAATTGCTAGAAGGACTCATGGAGCTCAGAAAAACCATTATACTCATAGTTATAGTTTATTACAGTGAAAGGATAAACCTCAAGATCAGTAATAGCAAAAGGTGCATGGGATGAAGTCCAGAAGAAAGAAGGTGCAACTTGTGAGTTTTCCTCTCCCAATGCTGTTGCATGGATGAACTTAATTCATCCAACAACAATGTTAAATATCAACACATCAAAGTGAGGTCAATCAGGGAAGCTCATATGAAACTTGGTGCCCAATAATTTTATTGGTGATTTGTCAGAAAGCTTACAGCACCAATGTGACTTAACTCAGATATTCACACTCCAATTACCCCAACCCCAAGGTCAAACTGATATGGTGTGATCCAAAGCCCCAGCAATACAAAAACAAGTATATACAACAATTACTTTGCTGTTGTAGACTATATGGAGTAGCCAAAGGTCTCATGCATACAAATCACTCTTATATCAGGATATGCCAAGGGCTCAAGTATATCTCCCATTAGTCTGTCAACAGCCAGTTCTGAAGACCATTGGAATATGAAGAGCTTAGGTAAACTAAGCCTCCTGAGTTAACCCATTACTACAAAGTCCAACTCCCCAGCCCTAGGCTTAGGTTCTCTTAGAGCAAAACGATCATATTTTATCTCAGCATCAACATTTACTATGCCATATATAACAGATACAGATATCAATATGAGTAAGGGTAACAACACTTGGAAGATTCAGGATAGGGTAGGGATACATTTAAAGAAACAACTAGGGAACCAGCTGTAACTCAATTGGTAGGGCTCTGGTTTACCACATGGGAGGCCCCGGGTTTGGTTCCTGGGGCCTCCTGGTGAAGGCAAGCCACCGTGCGGTGAGCTGCCTCAGCGGGATGGTGCAGCAGTGGGGAGACAAGCAGACACAGGAAAATGCAAAGCAAATGAACACAGCAAGCACAAGCAGCAAGGGGGGGATATATAAATAAATAAAAATAAATCTTTATAAAAATGAAAGAAACAACTAATCCATCATGTAAAACCAATACATACATTTTCATATTCTTGTTTCAATTTGATTACTTATTTTTCACCTTGAACTTCAGCTATATTTACATTGTAATGAAACATGAAGAACTATTTAATATAGAAAATAGCTAATTCTTAAGTAAATCCAGTTCTTCCTTAGCAAATGATTTTATCAGTATTAATTCTGAGAAAGTTTTAACTCAATCTCCCAATTCATTTGGTCATTGGTATAAGTGTTATCATATGACATTTTTTTGCATAACGTTTTTTTCTTTATTAGAGAAGCTGTGTGCTTATCATGTATGAAATACAAGATTCTTATATACCACTCAATTATTAACATGTTGAATAGGTGTGGAAATTTTATTACAATTGATGATAGCACATTTTTAGAATTGTACTATTAACTATAATCCATGGTTGAGCATAAGTTTCACTGTGTAGTATACATCCATGTATTATTAAAAAAAACTTTATTCCATTGACATTATATTCAAACTAATATTTCCCACTTTAATCACATTTAAAAATATATTTCAGTACTATTAATAACATTCACAATGTTGTGCTACCCTCACCCCCATTCAGTACCAAGGCATTACCGCAATTCCAAATATGAATCTTTTACATTTTAAACCTTAACTTTTCATTCCCTATTCCCAATTCATCTTCTGTTAATCCATATTCTAGACTATTATTTACATATGGTAGGTGAATCTTGCAAATGTACCAATGTAACACTGTATTTCAGTATGGTAATGGTACAGTTCAATTTAGTTATGGATGAACTGACTAAGATTTGCAGTGGTGATTGACATTTCTTACCAACAGAATCAGTCCTTGCCTATATACCAGATACCATTACAGGAAGGTATCATTACAATTGTTTTTTCACTTTATTTTGTATATGTAATATTTGAAAATATAAGAAATATTTAGAAATAAAATGAAAATAGAGTGGAATAAAAACATACATTTCACAATTATATGTACTAGATACATATATATATATATATATATATTTAAACCTTCAATGTTACAGAAAATATTTGGTTCATTGGAACATAATCATATAGTATTTGTCCTTTTGTGTGTGGCTTGCTTCATTCCAAATAATGTCCTCCAGGTTCATCAATGCTGTTGTATGCTTTGTGACTTCATTTCTTCTTACAGCTGCATAATATTCCATCGTTTGAATACACCACAGTTTGTTTAACCATTCAATGTTTGATGGACACCTGGGTTGTTTCCAAATTTTGGCAATCATGAATAATGCTCCTATGAACATAGGTGTGCAGATGCCTATTCGTGTCACTGCTCTCAGTTCTTTGGGGTATATAGCTAGGAGTGGCATTGCAGGGTCACATGGCAAATCTATATTCAACTTCTTTAGGAACTGGCAAACAGTCATCTACAGTGGCTGTACCATTCTGCATTCCCACCAACAGTGAATAAGTGTGCTTATCTCTCCACATCCTCTCCAATACTTGCAGTTCTCTATCGTTTTAATAGTGGCCATTCTAACCAAGTGTGAAATGATATCTCATTGTAGTTTTGATTTGTATTTCCTTCATCATTAATGATGTTGAGCATTTCTTCATGTTTTTTGCCATTTTTATTTCTTCTTCAGACAAATGTCTATTCAAGTCTTTTGCCCATTTTGGGGTCATTTTTCTTTTTACTGTTGAGTTGTAACATCTCTTTATATATCCTGGATATTAAACCCTTATCAGACATGTGAATCCAAATATATTCTCACATTGAGTCAGCTGCCATTTCACCCCCCTTTTGACAAAGTTCCATGATGTGCAAGAGTGTTTAATTTTGAGGAGATTCCATTTATCTATTTTTTCTTTTGCTGCATGTGCTTTGGGTATAAAGACCAAGAAATCACCACCTACTACAAGGTCTTCAAGATGTTTCCCTATATTCACTTCTAGTAGTTTTATGGTTCTGGTTTTATATTTAGGTCTTTGATCCATTTTTAGTTGATTCTTGTATAGGCAGTGAGATAAGGGTCCTCATTCATTCTTTTGGTTATAGGTATCCAGTTTTCCCAGCACCATTTGTTGAAGAGACAGTTTTGTCCTGTTAACATGGACTTGTTAGGTTTATCAAAAACCAGTTGACCTTATACATGAGGTTTATTTCTGGATTCTCAATTCTATTCCACTGATCAATGTGTCTATTTTTATGCCAGTACCATGCTGCTTAGACCACTGTAGCTTTGCAATATATTTTAAGTTCAGGCAGTGAAATTTCTCCCATATTGCTCCCCCATTTCAGAATTTTCTTTGCTATTCAGGTACACCTTCCCTTCCAAAGGAATTTGATAATTGCCTTTTTCAATTCTGTAAAATAAGTTATTGGAATTTTGATTTCTATTGCATTAAATCTATAAATCAGTGTGGGTACAAATGACATCTTCATGATATTTGGTCTTACAATCCATGAACATGGAATATCTTTCCTTTTGTTTAGGTCTTCATTGGTTTCTTTTAGCAATGTTTTGTAGTTTCCTGCATATAGGTCCTGTACTTCTTGGTTAAATTAAATCTTAGGTAATTGTGTCCTTTTGTCGCTATTGTAAATGGAATTTTTGCCCTGATTTCCCTCTCAGTTTGTTCAATACTTGTGTACAAAAACATTACTGACTTTTGCATGTTGATCATGTACCCTGCCAATTTACTGAACTCATTTATTAGTTCAGGTAACTGTTATGAATACCTCAAAATTTTCTAGAGGACCATGTCATCCACAAATAGTGAGAGTTTTACTTCCTCTTTTCCTATTTCAATGTCTCTGTTTTTTCTTGTCTAATGATCCTAGCTAGAACTTATAGTACAATATTGAATAATAATGGTGACAGTGGGCATTCTTGTTTATCCCCAATCTTAGAAGGAAAGTTCTTAACATTTGCCCATTGAATATAATGTTGGCTGTGAGTTTTTCATATATGCCTTTTACCATAATGAGGGATTTTTCTTCTATTCTTATATTTTGAAGGGTTTTTATCAAAAGAGGATACTGGGTTTTGCCAAATTCCTTTTCTGCATGATGGAGATGATCATGTGGATTTTTTACCCTTCAATTTGTTAATGTAGTGTATTACATTGATTGATTTTCTTATGTTGAACCAGCCTTGCACATCAGGAATAAATCCTACTTGATCGTGATGTATAACTCTTTTGATATGCTGTTGTATTCAATTTGCAAATATTTTATTGAGAATGTTTGCATCTATGTTCATTAGAGAGATTGGTCTGTAATTTTCTTTTCTTGTAATGTTCTTATCTGACTTTGTTATTATTTCTGTGGCATCAGTCATAACTTCCCCCTTTTCATTTTTATTGCATTTATTTGCATCTTTTCTCTTTTTTTCTTCATTAGTCTAGCTAAGGGTTTGTCAATTTTATTGATCTCATGGAACTAGTTTTTGGTTTTGTTGAATTTCTCTATTGCTTTTGTTCTCAATTTCATGTATTTCTATGCTGATCTTTTATTTCTGTCCTTCTGCTTGTTTTGAGATTTGTTTGGCATTCTTTTTCCAGTTTTTCTAGTTGTTCAGTTAAATCTTTGAGTTTAGCTCTTTCTTCTTTTTTAATATAGGTAGTTAGTGCTATAAATTTCCCTCTCAATATTGCCTTCAGTCTATCCTATAAGTTTTGATAAGTTGTGTTCTCATTTTCATTTATCTCAATATATTTATTGATTTCACTTGCAATTTCTTCTGTGACCCATTGATTATTTAGGAGTGTGTTGTATAGTTTCCACACATTTGCGAATTTACTTTTATACTGTCTATTATTGATTTCCAGTTTCATTCAATTATGATCTGAAAAGGTGCTTTCTATAACTTCAGTGTTTTTATATTTATTGAGTGCTGCATTGTACACTAACATATGGTCTATACTGGAGAAAGATCCATGTGCACTTGAGAAGAATGTATAACCCACAGAGTTTGGATGTAGTGTTCTGTATATGTCTGTTGGGTCTAAATCATTTAGCATATTGTTCAATTTCTGTTTCCTTGTTTATCTCCTGTCTAGTTGTTCTATGTAATGATGTAGTGGGGTGTTGAAGTCTCTGATGATTATTGTAGAGATGTCTATTTCTTCAGTTTTAACAGAGTCTCATATATTTTGGGGCACTCTGTTTAGGTGCATGAATGTTTATGACTGTTGTGTCTTTCTGGTGGATTGTCTTTTTTAAAATATAAAATGGTCTTCTGTATCTCTTATAACTTTGTGCATTTAAAGACTGTTTTGTCTGATATTAGTAGAGCTACTCCTGCTCTGTTTAGGTTACTATTTGTGTGGAGTATCTTTCTACAACCTTTCACTTTCACTGGTTAGTATCACTAGATCTAAGGTGAGTTTCTTGTAAGCAGTAAATGGATGACTCATGTTTTTTATCCATTCTGTCAGCCTGTATCTTTTGTTTAGGGAGTTTAATCCAGTCACACTCAATGATATTATTGTAAATGCATAATTTACTTCCACCATTTTATTGTCTGATTTCCATATGTCATATTTTTGTCTGTATTTTTACTCTTTTGGCTATCTTTTCTGATATTCTTTCTTTTATACTCTCCTGAGGCCTCTGCCTCCAATCTTTTTCTATCATGTTTTAAGGCTTCCTTTAATATTTCTTGCAAAGGTGGATTCTTTTTTACAAACTCTCCAACTTTCTGTTTGTTTGTGAATATTTTGTATGCACCTTGATATTTGAAGGACAATTTTGCTGCATAAAAAATTCTTTGCAGGCAGTTTTGCTCTTTCAGTATCCTAATTGTATTATACCACTGTCTCCTCGCCTACATGGTTTCTGATGAGAAATCTGTGCTAAGTCTTACTGGGCATCCCTTGTATGTGATGGTTTGTTTCTCCGTTTCTGCTCTGAGAATTTTCTCTTTATCGTTGACATTTGACATTCTGGGTAGCATGTGTCTTAGAGTAGGTCTATTTGGGTTTATTCTGATTGGGGTACAGTGCACTTCTTGGACATGAAATTTCATTTCGTTCGTGGGAGTTCAGAAATTTATTATTTCCTCAAATACTTTTTCTTCACCCTTTTCCCTTCTCATTCTGGAACTCCCATGACATTTTGTGTTGTCACTCAATTCTGAGCTCCAGCTCACTAGGTCTTATATGGTTCATCTTCTACTGTTTTTCTATTATTCTTTCTCTTTTAATACTTCTTTCCTTTTCTCTGGCTCTAATTTTTTCCAAGGGAACATAGACAACAGCAAATAAACAGAATAAAAGGAATGAAGTGTCAAAGTGAAAACTGACCACACACAGAAAGACAACAAAATAAAACCCTAGATTAGAAAGAGAAGCTAATCCACTGAACAAACCCATAAAGATAAAGAATGCTTAGACACCAACAAAAAATTACAACTCATACTAAGAAACAGGAAGACATGGTCCAGTCCAATGAGCCACCTGTAAAACAGGAGGATATGCAGGACATGGAACAACACTCAATGAATTCAAAAAGGTTGAAATTATACAAAGTAATATCTCTGAACACAATAGAATGAAGCTGGAAATCAGTAAGGGACAGAGAACCAGATTAGCCACAAGGATATGGATGTTGAACAACACACACTTGGAAAAACAGTGGGTCAAGGAAGAAATCACACAAAAAAACATTAACTACCTTGAAATGAATAAAAATGAGAACACAACATATCAAGATGTATGGGATGCAGCAAAGGCTGTACTGAGAGGAAAATTCTAACCATAAGTGCCTATATTAAAAAAGAAGAAAGAGCTACACCCAAAGACCTAACTGCACACCTGGAGGAATTAGAAAAAGAACAGCAAACTAACCCCAAAGGAAGTAGAAAGAATGAAATAAAGATTAGAACAGAACTAAATGAAATTGAAATTAAGAAAGTTGTAGAAAAAATAAACAAAAACAAAGGCTGGTTCTTCAAGATCAATAAAATTGACAAACCCTTAGCTAGAATAACAAAGAAAAAGAGAAAGAAGATGCAAATATATACAAAAGAAACAGGGAAGGAGATATGACCACTGACCCAAAAGAAATAAAATGTATCATAAGGGGATACTTTGAAAAATTATATGCCAAGAAGATGGATAATTTACAGGAAGTAGACAAATTCCCAGAAACACACAAGCAGCTTACATTGACAAAAGAATAATGTAATGAACTCAACAGACCAACCACATGTAATGAGATAGAATTATTCATCATCAGCTTCCCAACAAAGAAGAACCCAGGACCAGATGGCTTCACAGGTGGATTCTACCAAAAATTCCAGAAAGAGCCAACACCAACCCTGCTTAAACTCTTCCAAAATAGATTTGGAGGGGAACATTGCCTAACTCATTCTATGATGCCAACATCATCCTAATACCGAAGCCAAACAAAGATGCCACAAGAAAAGAAAATTATAGACCACTCTCTCTAATGAACTTAGATGTTAAAATCTTCAACAAAATACTTGCAAAATTCAACAAAACATCAAATGAATTATACACCATGACCAAGTTGATTTCATTCCTGGTATGCAAGAATGGTTCAACATAAGAAAATCAATCATTGTAATACACCACATAAACAGAGCAAAAGAAAAAAAAAACAAATGATTATCTCTATAGATACAGAAAAAGCATTTGACAACATACAACACACCTTCCTGATAAAAACACCACAAAAATAGAAATAGAAGGAAACTTCATAAACTTGATAAAGATTATCTTTGAAAAACTGACAGGTAACATCATACTCAAAAGAGAATCCAAAAAGCTTTCCCTCTAAGATATGTAACAAGACAAGGATGGCCGCTTTCACTGCAACTTTTTAACATTGTGATAGAAGTACTTGTTAAGGCACTTAGAGAAGAAAAATATATTAAAGGCATCCAAATAGGAGAGGAAGAAGGAAAATTTCACTCTTTGCATATGACAAGATCCTATACATCGAAAGCCTTGAGAAATAGACAACAAAGTTTCAAGAGTTTATAAAATGAATTCAGTAAAGTCACAGGTAATAAGATCAATGTACAAAGATCAGTATCATATCTGTACACTAATAATGAACAATATGAGGAGGAAATCAAGGGGGAAATCTCATTTACAATAGCAACAAAAAGAATCCAATACCTAGGAATAAATTTAACTAAAGATGTAAATGACATATGGAAAAAAACTACAGAACATTGTAAAAAGAAATCAAAGTAGACTTAAATAAATGGAAGAATATTCCCTGTTTGTGGACAAGAAGACCAAATATCATTAAGATGTCTTTCTTACCCAAACTGATCTACAGACTTAACACACTCCACATAAAAATTACCACAGCATTTTTTATTAAATTGTCAAAAACTAAATATGAAATTTATCTGGAAGGGCATGAGACCCCAAATAGCTAAAGACATATTGAAAAAGAAAAGCAAAATCAGAGGGATCACACTACCTGTCTTTGAAACATACTATAAAGTATGTTTGGCACTGGCACAAAGATAGACATACTAACCAAGGGAACCTAATTGAGAATTCAGATACAGAGCCTTGCATATACAGACAACTGATTCTCAACAAGGCCACAAATCCCATTCAAGTGGGAGAGAAGGACCTCTTCAACAAATGGTGCTGGGAGAACTGGATATCTTTATCCAAAAGAATGAGAGAGGAACACCATCCCACACCTTATACAAAACTTAACAAGATGGATGAAAGATCTAAATATAAGAACCAAAACCATGAAGACCTTGGAAGATAATGTAGGGAAGCATCTACAGGATCTTAAAATAGGAAATGATTTCATGAACTTCACATCCAAAGCATGAGCAGCAAAAGAAAAAAGAGATAAATGGGACCTCCTTAAAATTAAAAACGTTTGCATTTCAAAGGAGCTTGTCAAGAAAGTGAAAAGGAAGTCTATTCAATGAGAAAAAATATTTGGTAACCATATACCTGATGGGGGCCTAATATCCTTCATATATCAAGAAATCTTACCCCTCTAAAATAAAAAGACAAACAACTCATATAAAAAATAGGCAAGTGATTGAATAGACACTTCTCCAAAGAAGAAATACAAATGGTTAAAAAGCACATGAAAAGATGTTTAACATCACTAAGTATTAGGGAAATGTAAATCAAAATTACAATGAGCTAACAACTTATACCCATTAGACTGATGGGTACTAAAAAAACAGAGGACTACAAGTGTTGGAGAGGATGTGGAAGATTGTGAGAAAGTAGAGTGTTGCACCCATTGTGGAGCAGTTTGGCAGTTACTCAGAAAACTAACTATAGAAGTGCCATAATATCCATCAATTCCACTGCTCTGTGTATACCCAGAGAAACTGAAAGCAAGGACATGAACATATATATGCACACCAATGTTCATAGTGCCATTATTTACTATTACAAAAACTTAGAATCAACCCAAATGCCCTTCAACAAATGAATGGATAAACAAATTGTGGTATACACATACAATAGAATATTACTCAGCTGTAAGAAGAAATGCAGTATTAACACACAGGATAACATAGAGGAATCTTGAGGACTTTGTGTTGAGTGAAGCAAGCCAGGCAATGAATGACAAATATTACATGAACTCACTGATATGAATTAAACAAATGGAGCAGATTCACAGACCTAGAGTCTGGAAGATAGGCTTACAGGAAATAGAAAGGGAGAAGAAGTTTGTGAACTAATGCCCATATGGGAAAAATCTATGATAAGGTGGAAGTGTGTAGCTGTAGAGTGGAGGGGAATGACATAGGTGTAGTGCTACTGTTGGGGTGGGAAGTACTGGTGTGTTGGGGGAGTGGGGAGAGGGTTTGGATTGTCCATGGAACTGTGGGGAGGATTGGGGGAGGGAGGACTGAACACTGGGGATTGGAGTGTACAAGGTTGAAACTACAATGTTGGAAATGATCTGTTGGTAAATATGTCAAGTGTTGGTTGCTGGTTTGGGCTGTTGGATGTGGGAAGCATTTGGGACAGGGTGCACATGGAGCAGGCTTCATCTTGCATAGTGTGTTATATCAGTGGTTGGAGACCCACATAATCAGTGGCAATGGGGTGAACTCCCATCCTGGAGAGTCCTGCTATGTTCTCAAAAGAGGGGCAAGTGTCTCTCAAAAACATGGGCAGTGCCTAATAAAGGAGAACAGGCCAGTGTATCAAGCCCTCAGGGTTGTTGCAGGAAACTATGAATCTTGTCCTTCAAGGAGTGAAGCCTGGTGGTTGCCTTTGGTCCTGCAGGAAG
The DNA here is from genome assembly GCA_004027955.1 of Chaetophractus vellerosus. NCBI lineage: Eukaryota > Metazoa > Chordata > Mammalia > Cingulata > Chlamyphoridae > Chaetophractus > Chaetophractus vellerosus. Next base: position 11,089 of record PVKH010019159.1, read on the forward strand.
GGAGAGGGAGGAATAAAGTACAGGGAACAGGTGATGTTTTGGGGGTGATGGAAATATTGTACATGATCTTGCTATGATGGATACAAGCCATGTTAAATTACATCAAAATTTATAACAGTGTATAATCCAAAATGTAAACCATAATGTAAACTATTGACTATGGTTGGTAGCATGTTTCATTATATGTACAGCAGCTGTAACAAACCAACCATCCACATATAAAACTTCATAAATAAAGGAAGGGGGAGAAGGGGGAGGATGTTGGGTATATGGGAGTCCCCTGTATTCAGTATGTGACTTTTCTGTAACTTAAAACTTCTTTGAAGACAAAAAGAAAAAAGTAAGACACTGGGGAAATAAATGGAAAAAAATGTCACTGTACATATAGGACAATAGATCTTACAGTGATGCAAGGCAAAATGTCAAAAAAATTTCTTTAATGTTTTTTCATTAGTTCCTATTATCCCCAATTTTTTTATTAAATTTTTTTTCTGTATTTTATTTTTTATTTTTAATACTATCATTATTTTTTTCATTTTCACCTTAATTGTATTTAGTTATTTTATTGGCTTCACTTTTGAAGAAGTTTTGGATCACAGATATGTTAAAACTATGGCAGGGGAAGATCATTGCTGATTGGCATGAGGTATCAGTGATGGGGGATACATGGGAGGAAGCTCACTTTATATGCATACATATAAGGCATATAAATGTGTTCAAATGTTCATGGGGCATTGTCACGGTGGGTGGAGATTCACACAATAACTGAAGGAATATCAAATTCCCATCCTGGGGAGCTCTGCCACTTTCTGTAATGGATCACAAAGAATCCCATGAGTACAGGTGCAATGACTAATGAAGGAGATTGGTCCATTGATGGGCCTTTGATATTGATGACTGTGCTTATTAACCTTTACTCTTGAAATTGAAACTTAGCTTATTATTATAGGATGCCTAAGTGTTGCCTCCTGGGATCCTCCTTGTTACTCAAATGTGGCTTCTCTCTGAGCTGAATTCAGCATATGAATACATTACCTTCCCCCCAGGATGGGGCATGCCTCCTGGGGGTAAGACTCCCTGGCACTGAGGGATTACTACCAAGCACCAACTAACAATACAACTGGAAAAAGACCTTGAACAAAAGGGGGGAAAAGTAAAGTCAAATGAGTTTATATGACTAAGGGAATTCAAAGTGAGTTGAGATGCCATTCCAGAGGTAATGCTTATGCACGTCTCAGCAGGATCTCATTAACTTCCAAAGTAGATAATACCCCTAAAAGCTGGGCTCCTGAGGCTCTGGAGACATCCAGACACTATAGTCAGGGTAGATAGCTCAGGAGTTTGGTGCCTTGCCAGTGGACACTACTTTGGAATTTATGCTCCCCAGGTTTACAAGAGTCAGACCCAGTTATGTTTTCCCCACACATGGCTCTTCTGTTCTTCCATTTGAACTGATAATTAGTACTAGAGTTGGTAAGTGTATGTCCAAGAGACTTAAATCTTTGGGCTACTCAAGTGCCAGCTGGCCCTCAAATGTCAATGGAGTTGCAACACCTACTCTCCAGTTCATTGGTTTCACCCAGGACAACTAACAAGAAGGTGAGGATGGACAACTAACACACCAAGAGAGTCTACAATGGTAAGGAAGAGAGTCTCATCCATTGGCCCTAATGGATTGCAGCCCACTCTCAATTAGAGATGGAGTAGACAACACCATCCCAGAATCCTCAGGATTGGGAAATGAACTATGGAGTAAAGTAGACTTGCTAGTATTCTACTATAGAATTATTGTCATTCTAGTAATGGAAATAATTATATCATTGATATGGAGGCTGTGGCCACTGCTGGTTCTGAGGGTAGGGAGAGGGAAAAACAGATGTAATGAGGGGGCATTTCAGGACTTGAGAAATGTCCTAAATGGCATCGCAATGACAGATACAAGCCCTAACAACTATGTCAATTCTAGTTTTATATTAATTAATTATTCTCCATATTATAGGTTGTGTTTTTCTCCTTATTTGTATGGTTGGTAATTTGTTATTTGCTACTGAACATTGTTAATCTTACCTTTTCTGGGTACTGGATATGTGAGTATTCTTATAAAAATTCTTGTGTTTTGTTATGGGAAAGAGTAGAATTAGTTTGGTAACAGTTTAATCATTTACAATGTGTCAGGGAAGTCTGAAGCAGTGTTAAGTTCAGGTCTAATTATTCTCCATGATAGAGACAAGACCTTCTTATTATCCTAACATCTCATGTTTGAGTTTATTTCTTTGAGCTCAATTCATTTTTCCCATCTCCCAGGGATCAACTGCTTCATAGTTGATATTTAGTGCCTTTAAAATATTTTCATCTGCTTTTTAAAAATTTTTGTGGTTATAAGCCAAACAGACAATGTTGAAACATCACCCATATTATGTAGTTCTTAGAACATTAGTATATAGAATCTTACCTTCTGTTACATTTCTTTCCCAAATGCTTTCACTTTCTTCTTCATCTTAGCAAGGTAAAAGACCAGAGGTACTATAGGTCAATCTTTTTTGTGACCAGAACTCTACCAATGACTGACAGGAATTGGTGTATCTATAACACAAAAACCTTGCCCTGCTGATGGGAAAATCTTAGGTGCATGTTGTTATAGTAGCCCCCAGAGTTTTCTGGTAGATTCAAATCCTGTTACTCAAAGTGTTAGTTTGCATGATACCTCCTATGTTGTTAACATCCTCCCAATTCCTGTCTCATTTCTAGAATAACCTCCAAAATATGGCATTCCAAGTGAATATGTTGAGAATTAGCATTAGAAGTGGTTCTTGTCATAGGCCGTGCCTAATAAAAGAAGTTGGACCAATATGTCAAGCCCTCAATATTAATGCATGTAACTATGAAACTTACTCTTTAAAATTTGCAACATAGTGTTGAACATGGGTTTTAAGGGAAAGGGGAGGGTAGAATAGATGGACCATGGCATTTTTAGGGCATTGCAATAGTTCTGCCTGATCTTGCAATGAGAGATACAGGCAATTATGCATTTTGCTAGCACCTAAAAAAGAGTACAGTACAGAATGTGAACCATAATGTAAAACATTAACCATGGTAGTGACAATTCTTCAATAATTCTTCATCAGTTGTAACAATTGTACTATACTCATGGAAGCTGTTATTGATAGGGAAAAATGTGAGAGGGGGGAGTGGGTAGGAATATTGGAAACTCCTATATTTTCTATGGGGCATTTTTGTAACATTAAGCATTTTTGAAAATAAAGTGGAAAAATAAGACAGTTGGAGAAAATACACAAGAAATTGTCATTGTACATAAGAGATTACAGATATTATGGGGATGAAAGACACAATGCAAAAGTTATTTGTATTATTTTTATTTTTTTAATTAAAATTTTGTATTTTTAATGATTTTTATTTATTTTTGGCTTTGTATTTTGGGAGATTTTGGATTGCAGAAGAGTCACAAATATGGTAGGGGAAGATAACTGGTGTGGGGTGCTGGTAGGGGGGATGTGTGAGGAGAGGTGAACCTGAGGCATGCTTCTATGGAATATGAATATGAATGTGTTCAAGGGGTCATGGGGTGTTGTCTCAGTGGGTGGAGATCCATGCAATGACTGAAAGGATATTGAATTCCTATATTGAGAGTCCTGCTACATTCTCTAATAGAGTGGCAAGAATCCCTAGAGTACACAGGCAGTGCTTAGCAAAGGAGAACCAACCAATTTGCCAGGCCCTTGATATTGATGTTTGTACTTATGAAACTTGTTCTTGTGAAATTTTAACTTAGCCTAGTATAGTATATATTGCCTAAGTCATAACTTCTGACAGCCACATTGTTGCT
>PVKH010019160.1:0-14922 GCA_004027955.1 Chaetophractus vellerosus
AAGAGACAAAGAGGAGAGAATATGAGAGATACAACAAACCAAAGAGCTGAGTTGGCTCAAGCAATTGAGTACCTCCCTCCCACATCAGAGGTCCCCGGATCAGTTCCTGGTGCCTCCTAACGAGAAGACGAGAAGAAGAGAAGACAAGCAAACACAGAGAGCACATAGCAAATGGACACAATGAGCAAGATGAGCACAAAAACAACCTTGGGTTGGTGTGGAGTAAGTAAATAAAATAAAATCTGAGAAAAAAAAAAAAAAGCCAAATCAGGGTTGTTACATGTAGCTCAAGCAGTTGAGCACCCATCTCCCACACAGGAGGTCCTGGGTTTGGTTCCCAGTGCCTCCTAAAGAAGACAAACAAACAACGAGCAGACCATGAGCAGACTTCAAGCAAAAATAACAAGCAGACAATGAGAACAGGGAGCAGATGTGGCTCACGCAGTTACACGTAAGCCTCCCACATGTACTCCTCAACTTACATTATGAGGTTAGAATGGTATCAAAACCAGACAAAGACAAAAGCAGGCATTCCCTTAAATGTTGGAAACAAGAAAGGATATCCACTATCACCATTTCTATTCAGCCCTGTATTAGAAATCCTCATCAAAGTCACTAAGATCAGAAAAGAATAAAAAGCATAAGGAAAAGAAAGGAAGAAACAAAAATATCAATATTTGTAGATGATACAATTGCTCTAATAGAAAATCCAAAAGTTTCTATGAATAAATAAAAGTTAATAAAGCAGTTCATAAATGTTGCTGGACACAAAATCAAGGATAAAATGTCAACTGCTTTTCATCAACAAGCAAGTGGAAAAATGTAAATTTTTAAAAGATATCATTTCTAACAGCAACTAAAATTAGAAGATATAGAAAATGAATCTAATCAAAGATCTGCAAAATCTTTATGAAAAAAATTATATACATTTACTTAAAGACATAAGAGATGGTCTGCAAACTACAGCCCATGGGCTAAATCACACCCACTGCCTATTTTTGTAAATAATGTTTTATTAGAATAAAACAACATCCATTTGTTCATGTAGTGCCTGTGGCTGCTCTCAGGGAAGAGAAGAATATTTGCAACAGAGACCCTATGGTTTGTAAAAGTTTGCTGACCCCTGACACAAATGGCCACATACTATATGATTCCATTTATATGAAATGTCCAGAAAGGTAAATCCATATAGATCAAAAGTAGAATATGGTAGCCAGGAACTGGGAGAGACTGGGGAATGACTTCTAATGGATATGGGGTTTCTTTTTGGGGTGATGAAAATGTTCAGGAATTAGATAGTGGTGATAGTTGCATAGTCCTGTCAATATAACAACAACAAAAAAACCTGAACTGAACACTTAATTTAAGAGGGTGAATTTTATGGTGTATGATTTATATTCCGATATAAAGAGGGGGCCCAGAATAGCCAAAACAATTTTGAAAAATAACAAAACAGGGTAAGAGGACTCACTTAAATATTATTAGAAAGACATGGTAATTAAGACAGTATAGTATTGATTACAGAGATATATAAACAGACTAATATAACAGAACAAAAACCCAGACACAGACCCAAAAATTTATGGAAACTTGATATTACAAATTAAAAGGGAAAAGATGAAACCTTCAATAAATGATACTGACACAATTAGTTATATATCTTGAAAAAAAATCACTATATCACAAACTATAGAAGAATTGTGGATGAATTGATCATCTAAAGATAAAAAATGGAATTTAAATCTTTTATTAAAAAAAGGAAAATATGTTTTTTAATTTGGGGTAAGAGAAAATTTCTTTTTACAAGAAAACATAAAAGCTCAAGTCTGATATATGTAAGTAAATTAATATTTTAAAAATTTTGGGAACCGGCTGTAGCTCAAATGGTAGGGCTCCGGTTTACCACAAGGGAGGCCCCGGGTTCGGTTCCCGGGGCCTCCTGGAGAAGGCAAGCCTCATGGTGAAGGCAAGTTGGCACGCAGTGAGCTGCCTTAGCAGGATGACGCTGCAGGGCGAGACAAGCAGACACAGAAAAACGCAAAAAAGCAAATGAACACAGCAAGCACAAGCAGCAAGGGGGGATATAAAAATAAATAAATAATAAATCTTAAAATTTTTTTTTAATTTTCAACAAATGACACCATAAAATGAAAAGGAGGGCAAAAACTTGGAGTAAGTATATATATAAAGGAATAGTTTCCAAAATATATAAGAAGCCTCTAAAAATCCCTGAGAAAAAGAGAAACCTGAAGCATAGGCAAAGGCTATAAACAAGTAGTTCACAGAAGTAGAAACTTGAATGGTCAATAAACATGGGAAATAACTCTACCTCACTAGTTAGTATTGTGGAAACTGTATACTATTTAATTTCCATCCAGGAAGTACTAGTAAAAAACAAATAGGGTAGCCCAGTAGATAGGGCACCGGTTCACCACATGGGAGGCCCCAGGTTCAGTTCCCGGGGGCCTCTCCAAGTGGGCAGACCGCCTTGAGAGGGCAAGCTGCTGTGGGCGGGGCAGAGCTGCCGTGGGCAGGGCAAAAAGCCGCCACGGGCAGGGCAAGTCGCCCGTGAATAGAGCAGAGCCGCCTGCAAATAGAGCAGAGCCGCCCGTGAGCAGGGCAAGCCGCCTGTGCGGTGAGCTGACTCGGCGCGTTGCCGCAACGGGGGGAGACAAAGCAAACACAGAAGAATGCAAAAATGAACACAGCAAAGAACAAGCAGAAAGGGGGGGATATGTAACAAAAAACAAACAAACAAACAAAAAAACCCAAATAGGTATAATCTAGTAATGTTGAAGATGAGCACACATTAAAATCTTCCCAAATGTGTACTAGAACACACGTACAGGAGCAATTGTTTTAACATTTTTTTAATAATAGTGAAAAATTTGGGCAGCACCCTAAATATTAACCAACAGAAATATATTTTTGAGAGTTATCCAAGTTTATACATGTATCTCTATTTCATTCATTTTAACAGGTTCACAGAATTGCATTGTGGTATAATTATAATGGAATTCCTAGATAACTATTAAAATGTTGAATGAAAAAATCACTCTTCTGTATGCTTTAATAATTTTTTTAATGCAAAGCTGAACATGTAACTCCCAAACTTAAAAATCTTCAGTAGTTTACCACTGTCCAAAGATAGTCCAAACTCCTCAGTGTGACAAAGATGGTCTCTACAATCTAACCACTTGATAATTTCCTGCCCGAATCTCGCTGAACTGGCCAAGCTGTTCCAAGCTTCTCTGCCCTTCCTCATGCTCTTCTGTCTGATTGCAGTGCCCTCCCTACAGTCAACCTTGCACACACACACCTTGTTGAAACAAATTTGCTGCAACATTTCCTGGCTTTCAAGGTAAAACCGACCAGTCCTTCCTTGAAACCTCCATAATTCTTTATGCATACTTTCATCACAGTACAAATAAAATTGTATTACACTTAGCTGTTTACATGTGTTCATCCTACTAGAAAATGAATGAATGAATTCCAAGCAAACTAGGATAAGTACAGGACATATGTATGAAGGCAATCAAATTAATTCTTCTATGTCAGTTTTGTACATTCTTAAACCTGTATTAATGTAATTTATCAAGTGAATTCCTATGACTGGACCCTGTTTGCCCAAGTCCTACTCCTGATCCAGTTTCATTTGAGTGGTGTTTAATTGTGGTGGGCTGACATTTTTTTTAAAAAGCTCCCCTTAAACAGCATTAGAAGTTCATCAAGCATTGAGTAATATGGTGGTCCATTTTAACTTCCTCAGAAAGCATGACCCCCATGTTGAATAAATTCTACACAATATAACCAAACAGCAGGATTATTTTGTCAAATGTTATAGCTTTTTATGAAATAGAAATAAGGCTTAAAAACATTTTTTTTTAAACTCCAAAGCCCTTATAACATGATCTGTAAGATTTTCCTAAATAAGTTAAGTTTTTCACAACTGATTCTAAGAAGCAAATTTACAGGACTAATAAGGCTCTAATTAACATTTTCTCAAATATCCATCTGGTAGTTCCCGTGACCCAAGAAACAAAGAAAACTAACATATGCAAATAGTAAATATTTTTAAGTTATTCTGTATTTAAATATTTTCAACTGCTAAAGAAAGACAAATTAGCCTTACCATAGTAACAGAATTAAAATACAACTAACCTGTATGATCTTTTTCTCCTGAACACTCACAGTCAAGCAGGTCATGAGTAACACAATGTGAATTTTCATGTAATGTGAATAAATTTTTAAGTTCCTCTAGTGAAAACTGAATGTGTTCAGATGTCTTGGTCAGATCCACAACTGCCCCAGAAAGACCTTGCTTACTTATCTGCCTCTGATAGATCTTTTCTTCTATTGTGCCTAAGGAGAAAATACCCATTAGACTTGTTTCAGGTCCTTCTGTCTATTATTTTTATAGAGTAAAACAAGTTTATTAGCATATTAGTTAACTGCATAACAATATCCCTAACACTGATCATTCTAACCAAAAAATACGCTGTAGCAGTTGGATATTGTTTATGAATTCCAAAAATAGATATTGGATTATGTTTGTGAACTGGTCTTTTCCTCTGGGCATATTAGATTATATTGGATTCAGAGGTTTCGCTTCTACTTGATTAAATAATGATTAAGGCTTTGATTGGGCCACATCAGTAGGATGTTGCATCCCTGCCCCCTTGGTGGGCAGGGACACAAACAGAAACTGGCACTGCAGAGAAGGAAGGTTGGAATTTTAATACTGGAGCCCAGGAAGTAAGCACACAGAGGAGCAGAGAGAAGTCTTGATTAGACACAGCAGAGGCCCGGGAAAAGAGACAAGCCATTCATCTAATAGTCTACAGCTGACCTTGTAGAGGCAGCAGAGCAGCAGAGCTCAGACAGAGGCAAGCACCTGGAAAAGAGAAACCCAGAAAGCCTGAACCCTCGCAGACATCGGCAGCCATCTTGCGCCAACACATGGCAACAGGCTTTGGCAAGGGAAGTAACTTATGCTTTATGGCCTGATAACTGTAAGCTTCTACCCCAAATAAATACCCTTTATAAAAGCCAACAGATTTCTGGTATTTTGCATCAGCACCCTTTTGGCTGACTAAAACATATATACATACACTTTTTTAATAATTCAAAGGGTAAATATTCTTTGCTACATTGCAACATTATTACCTGTGGTTAAGAGTCTGTAAATATGTACGGGATGTTTCTGACCATCTCTCCATACTCTAGACATTGCCTATAGTAAATAAATGAGAATTCTGAGAATAGAATAGAAAATAATGACCCTTTCAAAAAAATAAAAAATAAAAATAAATAAAAATTAAAAAAAAAAAATGACCCTTTCCACATATGTAATTTGCCAAAATATATTTAAGATTATGAACTCTAGATTTTACTTATAGCTCCAAAATATAAAGACCAGGCATGCCCAAGTATGCCCCGCTTCATATCTTTTTCCTGGGATAAAGAGATAGTTGAACATATACTGTGGTACTGTATAAAGTAACTGTGGAGTACCACACAACAGTGAGAGGGTCACCAATGAACGCGACAGCAATTTGGACAGAAGAACCCAATAGAACCAAGTATAGGACAGAGGGCCTGTTTCCAGTCTAAGTGGTTACTTTTTCATTCTAGTCTAGGCTCTAGGTAAATGCCTATGGTTTAAGAACTCATAAATACCAACTGAGGTGCAAATCTGTAGACAGAAATCACAAAACACATGAAGATGAACTGTACACTGAAGAAAACCAAAGATTTCAAGTGAAATAGTTTCCTGAATAAGTTAATTTAATACCTTCACTGTATCATGCACAAACATTGTTCATAGCATCTATGATATCTTATTGTCTTTCTGTGATAATCAAGAGCACCCTGAAAGCTAAACTGTATAGAAAATTAGAGCCTGGAGATATACAGGTTTGGCTTTGAATTCTGGCTATGCTTTTTACAAACTGTGTGGCCTAGGACAAACTTCCATATCTTCACTGTAAAACAGGGCTAATAATATTCTCACTTGTAGGGTTGTTGTGAAGATTAAGTAGATATCAAGCACTTAGCAGAGTGCCTGATATATGATAAGGGCTCAATGCACAACAGTTATCATTACATCATCATCATCATTTTTGTATCCTCAGCAGGCATTATATCCCCAGAAGGCATTCTATAATGTTTAGTTAATGCATAAATACTCCTACCTGGATATCAGTGGCTGGATTCCAATCAATGTCATAGAGAATTAAGTGAGATCCTCCAATAAGGTTAAGTCCTACACCACCAGCCTTTGAACTTAACAAAAAAATAAAATCAGAAGAGTATTTACTATTGAAGCTATCAACAATTTGTTGCCTTTGAGAGATTGGTGTTTGTCCATCAAGTCTTGTATAAGTATATCCATGACGCTTGCATACTTCTTGTAAAATATTCAAGGTTTGTGTATAGTTGGATATCAACACCACCCTGTCAATCAAAAAGAAAGACTCTTGGTATATAATTTAAAGGTAAAATTAGATTTTTAAAATTGAAGCAAAACACCACAATAGTATTCCCAGTGATATTTACAGAACATGTACAAGGACCTTATACAATTAAAGCACAGGTGGTCCTTCAAATGCAGTTTTAAAGTCAATATCTAAAAGACCTCTGGTTTTAAGATAGTGGAGAAAAGACTTTTCTGCTTCCTTCTCTTTGAAGTCACCCCCAAAACAGGAGAATGAGAAACTGAAATACAAACTCTGTCTTTGATAAAACAAGGAGCCATCTATAAACCTGAACCAAAAAGTGAAAACAGAAAGAGAATAGAAGAATTGTAATCTGTTTAGGAACACAGAAGAAAGAGAAATCTAAGTGTCAAAAAAGGGGGTTCCAATGAGAAGCAAGGGCACATTAATTCACATCACAGGATCTTGTTAAGACTCAGGTGCGAGAGACACAAGTACCTAAGAAGGAAAGAGTTTAGAGCTATTTCAAGAACTTTGGTGAATAGACCCCAGGCCCTATTCCAGTGTAACCAGGTAACTTTTCTTTCTCAAATGGAATGTTTATTCTCTGGAAAGTAACTTACACTTGAAGATGCTAGCAGGGACACAGTGACAAATCAAAATGAATGTCTGCATACTGGAGGGTAGGACCCCAGAGCCCTTATCCTGACAATTCTCAAAGGACCTGCTGCATGGCATCCCTCTTACATCCCACCCCAGACAAGATGTTGAAGAATTTGTCTCTGGGTAGATTTGAACAACACAAGAGAAAAGACCCATAGATAGGGAGTCTAAAATGAAAAGGCCAGCTCACTGCCTGGTTACCTTATAATGAATGCCACCAGGCACATACAATGAAAGACCATCGTTATAACTGAAAGTATGAGGGTTGAAGAAAAGTTCTTACAGCTTTCATGATGAGAAACCAGGTTACATGTAAAGGAATGGAAACCAGAAAAGCATCAGATGTCAAAAGAACTCTGACTGCTAGAAGACACATAAAACAAAGCCTTCAAATGTTCTAAGGAAATACTATTTTCAACCTAGAATTTTTGATCAGGAAAACTGTCAGTCAATTTTTAGCATAGAATAAAAACAGTTTCAGGCATGCAAGAAGTCAAAAAAATTCACCTCCCATTTTCTCTTAGGAAGCTAGGGTAGATGTGCTCCAGCAAAATGTGGAACCCAGGAAACAGGAGTTTCAACACAAAAAGAAAAAGGAACTTATGGGACAATGGTTAAACTATCTAACAAGCTTAGAGAACAACCAGTTCAAAATATAGCAGAAGGGCAGAGAACTCAGAAGACAAAGAATATACAAAGGAACTTAGAGACTGATAGAAAATTTGCACTGAGAAGCTACTAAAAGGTGTAGGTATACTTAATAATCATTACAAAGAACAAATGGGGGGGGGGGAGTAAAAAAGTTCCAGAAGGGGAAAAAGTTATCCAAAAAAGAAATGCAATCATGGTAAACCATTTGGCTTAGCAATGAATAGTAAGTTAGTTATAATAACGTTAATTTTAAATAATTAAAAATTGAGATCTTGGAGGAAAGGTAGTAGTGGTGAAGGGAGGGCATAAAACCACTAAATTCTCATGAACCATAACAGGAAGCAATTGGATTCCACCAAAAATGGATCCAACAAGAGTATAAGCATGTTATCTAGCAATACTCCAAAGGAATTAGAGGTTAGCCCTGGGAAACAGTATGCATATACCGAGAGATGGAACTGCAAAGTGCTTGGGTTTTTCTTTCATTATTAAGCCTTAAAATTTTTTTTTAATTGTGGTAAAATATATGCAACATAAAACTTGCCATTTTAACCACTTGTAAGTGAACAATTCAGTGACATTAATTATATTTACAATGCTGTGCTACCATCACAACTTTTTATCATTACCAAAACTTTTTCATCACCCAAAACAGAAACTCTGTAGCCATTAAAAAATAACTCTCCACCCCCCTTTTATAAGCCTTTTAACACTTTGATAAAATAGAATTTTAAACAATAAAATAAGTTAAAAAAATAAAACTAGTACTTATTATAATAGCTAAAATTTGTTAATTACGCAACAATTAAGAGAAAAACAGACCACAAATACTTTCTATAAATTTTATAGCTAGTGGAGTAATTATTAGCACTTAAACTTTAAAAAATAAAGCAATTTTCAAGTTTTAAGTTTCTCAATTATCTACACTAATAAAGCAAAGATAGTCCATGAATAATTTATATTTGTAGTCCTGTATCAGTTACCTTTTGCTATATGGCAAACTACCCCAGTGGTTTTCAGTGGTTTAAAACAAAATCATTTATTTATATTTAGCTCGCAATTCTACAGGTTGGCAATTTGGACTGGGCTCAACTAGAAAGTTCCTCTACTGTCTTGGTTGGGCTGACTCAAGCATCTGCAGTTAACTGCCAGGTAAACTAGGGGCTGGGTAGTCTAGTGGGCTCCTCAGCTGGGGAGGCTTCTGTCTGTTCTACATCATTCCTCATCCATGTAGAATTAGCAGGCTAGTCCAGACAAATTCACGTGGGGGCAGAAAGGTTCCAGGATCTGCAAAGGAGGACAGTTTTGCTGCTCCAGCTCTTTTCAAGCCTCTTCTTGTGTAACATTTGCCAAATGTGCCATAAATGCTGCAAAGAGGTTAAGGAAGATTCCTTGACAATTAAATATAATTATTATTTTGCAATTTGTGTCTACGTATCCTTGCATTTATTCACAAATGCAGTGTGAATACCACCTTCAGAGATAAGACATAGTACCTGCACTGTAGGTACTGACTTAGAACCAGTCATTACAATATAATGTGAGAACCCCACTAGACTATGTACAGGATGCTATGGGAGTACAGAAGAAGGACATCTATCTCAATCTAAGATGGGAGGATTCCAAAGGAAGACAGCATCTCAGCTGAGTCTTAACAAAGAAAGATGACCAGGAGGAATAAGAAGGGGATGTGCATCAGGCATAGGAACCTGCAATACGCAAGAGCAGAGGGTGAGAAGTAGAGCAAATTATGCAGGTAGTTTGATATGATTGGACCACATGATAGTGTGGTGTGGTGAGAAATGAGGCTAGAAAGGAGATAATAGCCAGATAATGAAGAGCCCAATGTGCTAAAAAGTTTAGAAATTATCCTGAAGATAACTCAAAGTCTTGGGATGATTTTTAGGAAATGGAATGACAAGTTCATATTTATATTTTAGAAATATAATGTAGAGTAATGTTGAGTATATGATGGGTTTGAAAATGAGAAGGAAGTAGTTGAGAAAAGACCACTATAATCCAAATGAGTAATTATTAGAATCAAAACAAAAAATCATGGTACCACAAAGAAGGCAATGATTCCTGAGATTAAGAAATAAAACCAACACAATTTAGTGACTGACTGGATGTTGAGAAAGTAAAGAAGAAAAGTGAGTCTAGAATGACTTCCAGGTTTTTTTGTTTGCTTTCTGGTAACATTCATCAAGCCAAGAAATAATGGAAAAACCTTGCAAAGGCAAATGATGAAATTGGTTTGACACATGTGGAGCTTGAAGTTCTACAGGACATCCAGATAAACTGAGATTGATCAAATAGTTACATATAAAGATGTGGAACTTAGAAAAGAGGGTCTGATTAGAGATACAGATTTGGAATCAACACTATACAGGTGCAGTTGAAATTACAGGGAGTAGAGATCACCCAGACAGTGTTTAGAACAAAAAGAATACCAAGGAGAAACCCCAAAGAATATCAATATTTTAGGGTCAGTAAAAGTTGAGAGGGGCCGGCTGGATAGCCCAGTGGATAGGGCGCCGGCATACCACATGGGAGGCCCCGGGTTCGGTTCCCGGGGACCTCTCCTAGCGGGCAGACCGCCTTGAGAAGGGCAAGCTGCCATGGGCGGGCCAGAGCCGCCGTGGGCAGGGCAAAAAGCTGCCACGGGCAGGGCAGGTCACCCGCGAATGGAGTGCAGCCAGCCACCCGCGAACTGAGAGCCGGCCGTGAATGGAAGCAGAAGCCGCCCACAAGCGGGGAAAGCCGTGCCTGCGCAGTGACAGTCTCGGCGCGTCGCTGCAGCGGGGGGGAGGGAAGATATGTAATAAAATAAATAAATCTTTAAAAAAAAAAAAAAAGTTGAGAAACAAGTTAGGTGCTGTATATCAAAAGATCACTAGGTTTTTAAAAATGTATGTATATTACATTTAGTTTTTCTTAAATAAAAGCCTGAAGACACATTGTTAATTGTGAGTTTACAGAATATTGGGAGCTGACCAGAATACCCCTAAAGAAAGAAACAACTTATATACAATGCTTTTTTATTAAGGGGGGAAGGCAGGGGAAGGTGGAGAGGGAAGAACCTAGTCCAATCAAAAATTTCATCAGAATTTGTAAGCAGTTTATTAAATTAGTATCTTACTTTTCAGAAGGACAAAGTTCATGGATAACTGCTAAGAGCTTTGACAACACCCGTAGTTTTCCTGAATCCTCCTCAGTAAACATGAGAGGGTTGTAATCAACAGGGAACACGTTTACCAAGCCTTCACATAGACTCCTTTCTTCATTTTCATCACAAGTTGAACTACATTCTTTTTCCTGTTCAAAATTATGATTTTAACACTGGTTCATGTTTGTTTTTTTGATGTTAAGAGAGAAAAAAAATACTCAGTTATGGGGGGAAAATAAAAAGATGAATAGCTACCCAAAAAGATTAAGGTAATTTATAAAATCTTTCCAGGTCATGATTTGATCATTTTTGAAACAACAAACATGTGTACTACTTAATTGTTTATAGAGAAGTCCCAATGCCTGCTACTGTCACCCTATAAGTATAGGATTCTAACCCAAACATAACTATCAGGTGAGAAAGAAAAAGAAACGAGAGAGAAATAGAGGACAAACACTGATACGAAATCTGTCTGCCCCCAAACCCTAAGATTTGTCAGCACTGATATCTGCTTTTCTCTCTTTTTCTTCCTCCCTGACTGCTATTGTTTTTCTCTCCTGATTTGTGGGCTTCACACAGCACTTCTCAGGTGAAACTCAAAAAACAAACGCAATAGTTAACTCAATCTCATTACTTTCTTCTTCTACAAAGAACAATGCCACCAATAAGCTATAGAATTTTATTCCAAAGTGATTACCAGCATGTCTGAAATTCCCCTTCCAAAACTGCCTAATTCACATGTGAACACATAACTAGACATTACAGTTATTAATGACTATATCAATTTTTAGGTAAAATTATTGAGATTGCAAATCTCCTTATTCTCCCTCACCTTTACCAGATTCATCACTACTTTTGAAACTTTACTTAATTTAACCTACTTCCCCTGCCTGGAATGCTACCCCATTTTTCTGCCCAATTATCACAATCTTATCAATACTTGAGGATCCAATGCAAATTGGATCCTAATTATTCATAGCCTTTGATTTGTTTTGTTTGGCATTAGGTCTTTTTTTTTTTAAAGATTTATTTATTTTTTTATTTATTCCTCCCCCCCCCCCTTGTTGTTTGCACTCACTATCTGCTTGTCTTCTTTTTAGAAGGCACCAGGAACCAAACCTGGGGCCTCCCATGTGGGAGGGAGGGGCCTAATCACTTGAGCCACCTCCACTCCCTGTTTTGTCTCTCATTGTGTTTCCTCACTGTGTCTCTTGGTTGCATCAGCTCACTGCATCATCTTGTTGCGTCAGTGCACTGCGCTAGCCTGTCACGCCAGCTTGCTGTCTTGCTCGTCGTCTACTTTAGGAGGCACCAGGAACCGAGCCCAGGACCTCCCACGTGGTAGGCGGGAGCCCAGCTGCTTGAGTCACATCAGCTTCCCGGGCATTAAGTCTTAACCTTTATGGTCGACACAGTACATTTCAACTTTGGCCTTATTTAACCATACAATTTTTAATACTTCCCCATTGTTTTCACGCATGTTGTCTTCCCTCTTTAATAATACTTGAATCAGGGAAGCAGATGTAAGGTCTGGGTTCGATTCCCAGTGCCTCCTAAAAAAGACAAGCATGACAGTGAGCTGACACGATGGGCTGGTGCAGCAAGATGGTGCAACAAGACGATACAACAAGAGACACACAGAGGGAAACATAATGAGAGACACAACAAAGCAGGGAGCAGACATGGCTCAAGCGATTAGGTGCCTCCTTCCCACGTGGGAGGTCCCAGGTTCGGTTCCCGGTGCCTCCTAAAAAAAAGAAGACCAGCACACAACAGACACAGCAAATGCAAACAACAAGGGGATGGGGAAAAAGAAATAAATCTTAATAAAAATAATAATACTTGAATCACCTAAAGGCAGTGAATCTCTGTCCGTTACACCACCACTAGTGTAAAATGCTAGGTACATAGCACTAATTTAAGCTGACTTATTCACAAAATATAGCAATATTGGGTAAAGTCACTTGATTAAAAATATTTGATTCTGATGGATTGTACAAGGCATGGGACTGTGTAACACAGTGAACTCCATGGTGGATGATGGAATGAATTAACAGTACAAATTTGTATAACAAATACACAGTACTAATACATAGTGTTAACAATAGAGTGGTTTATAGGAAAAGTACACCAAATGTAAGCTATGGACTACAGTTATCAGTAATAGGGTGATATATGGGAATCCTGTATTGTTATACATGATTGTTTTATAAACTCACTTCTCTAAAATATAAATATAAATATAAATATATATTTGACACTCTAAGATATTTATGTCACTGGAATATAAAGGGGGAAAGAAATGGTTGCTGGCTGCTTCCGATTAGGTCTCTTAAAATGCCTATCCCTTGGAGAGGTCATCAAAAGACAACAGAGACATGGTCTAGACCACGGCTTTTCACATTCAGAAACTTGAATATGGTTAAATTCTAGGGAAATGATTCATATTAATTAAATTAAGAGATTGAATAATAAGTCAGAATGAAAATTTACTGACTTACACATGGGACCCAAGTGGTTTGTGCATTCTGTCCTGTAAGAGAAGATCTACAGGGAAAACCAAATCGCCAGTATTAGGTTGTCTGGTGAATACCAAATCAGAGTACAAAAAAGATGTGTAATCTTAATACACAAGTTTTTAACCAGGAACAAGTAAATGGAATCATCTGGTAAAGGTTAGTCAAAATCATCCTACTTGGTTGGGTGCCACTCTCACAGACTAAATCAGAGGTATGTGCTGAGGTCTGGAAAAATGTAGTTTTAAAAGCTTCCCAGAAGATAATACCTCTAATTAAGAATCAACTAATGGATAATATTTGTATGCTGTAACAGCCTGATGTACCACCTCCATCATAGGGATTTACAAGGTAGACTTCTTATATCAGCTAATCAGAACACTCTCTACCTTGACCAGTACAAACATGGTAGCCTCCATGTACACCAATACCTTTTGGTTATGAGCTATGTTTTTATAGTAGTTACATTTCATTTACATTTACTAAAGAGTGACCCTCACCTTGATTGACCTTGGACTACCTCTAAAATAAAAAACTTACTATACTCCATACTGCCTTATGTTCACTAAATATCCAAATGGACAACTCAACTATGTAACCATTAAAAATCATACTTTAGAACATATCTAACTTGTGAAAAAGTTTACTATATATTTAGTGAAGAAAATAGTAGATTTAAAAAGAGTAAATAGAAAAAAAAAACAGTAAATAGAATGAAACCTTATGTGAAATATGAATATGGGTAATATTGTATATATAAGACTGTTTTTCTTTGAAACTGAACAAATGTATGTGAATGTCACAGATGTTAATATCAGGCAAAAATGTAACAAAAGCAAACTATGGACAGTTGTATATAGCAATATATTAATAATCTTCCAGTAAGGGTAAAAAAAAAAAGGAAATATACTAAGGGAAAGAAACCAGACACAAGGCACTACATATTGTTTGACTCCACTTATACAAAATATAAACACAAACAAACTAGAGAAACAGAAACAGAATAGCAGTTATGTAAAGCAGGGGAAGCATAGAGATTGAGAGGTGATGAGTTTTTGTCTGTTTTTGTTTATTATTATTGTTGGAATAATGAAAATGCTCTAATAATGACTGAATTGATGGATGCACAGCTATGTGATTATACCAAATACCATTGATTGTACACTTTGGATGAATTGTATGCTTTATTAATATGTATCAAAATTGATTCATTAAAAAAATAGTAAACACAACATCATTAAAAATTAGTTTCTTGGGCCAGCTCGATAGCCCAGTGGATAGGGCGCCGGCATACCACATGGGAGGCCCCAGGTTCGGTTCCCGGGGACCTCTCCTAGCGGGCAGACCGCCTTGAGAATGGCAAGCCGCCATGGGTGGGCCAGAGCCGCCGTGGGCAGGGCAAAAAGCTGCCACGGACAGGGCAAAAGCCGCCACGGGCAGGGCAGGTCGCCCGCGAATGGAGCGCAGCCAGCCACCCGCGAACTGAAGC
>PVKH010019161.1:0-14931 GCA_004027955.1 Chaetophractus vellerosus
GGGCCAGGGCTGGAAGCTTCTTGACCCATCTCTGAGGCCTCTCTGAAGGAGACAGACTTCTAACACAGTTCCATGTGGGATGGGTATCTGGGGGTCAGGAACTAAAGCTTCCGGACCCAGCCTCCCTAATCACAACCCCCCTTCTCTCCTTGTTCCTCTCCAACCAGATGGCTGCCATAATTGTGTCCATGTATCTGTACTGCAATCTGAAATAGGTCTACTTCTGCCTTCGCCACTGCTGTTGCCACATGGGGACTGGGTAGAGGCACCTGGCATTGCCAAATGGCAGCGACTGGGGTGGGGCAGGATCCAACTGTCATCTGGGCTGGGGCAGCCCAGCCTTGCTGGTTAGGACTTGGGCCTAAAGACCATCCTCTTCAGGCTGTGCCTGACTTTTCCTTTAATTAGTGGGGTTGGGCCACCTGTTCCAGAGCCTCTACTGTAGCCCATTCTCCTAGTCGTTCCCCTTAAATCCTTGACACCTCCTCAGGCCAAAGAGGTTTCTTGGTGAACTCAGTACTCCACTGGGGGATGACAGAAGGATGCCCTATAGCCTGGGCATATGCAAAATTAGCACAGCTACTGAGCGGATGTGTAGAAGGGACTTCAGAACTTATAAACCAATTAAAATGTTTCCATTTGGACTCTTCATGTATTCTTGGGGAGAGGGGCACATCTTGCCTGAACGAGGCAGATTCCTGTGGGGCTGGAGCCTCAGAAGGTTCCTGGAAAGACTGTGGAAAGAAGTGGAGTGGGAGTGGGTAGCTATTTCTCTCCTTCATTTGAATTCCAGGACTGGAAAGGAGCCTGAGAGGAAGGGCCAAGAGCACACTGAGAAGGTGGGGGCTGGGCTGGGCTGCCTTCTTATGAAGTAGGAGGACTTTGGCCTGAACCCACCCCCTCCTAAGTGGGGGCAGTGAACTGGAAAGCTATGCAAATAACAAGCTCCCCTCAAGTACGGGGAGGAATTATTGTCAAAGCAATAGGAGCAGGTTACTCTTTAGGCTCTGGGAAGCCCTCTGGGAGCCCCCATCAGAGTCCAGGCTGCCCCCACTTCCCACTGAGGCAAAACCTCAGACCTGTCCCTGCTTTGGGAAATCTCACAAAGCACTTCATTTATTCTTGGTCTTGGCCTGATTGGTGCTTTACAGGCCTGATCTCTTACTTAATCTTCCCCAGCCCTGTGCTCTAGCTGAGGAAACAGGCCTAGAAAGGCCAAGGGACTTAGCCCAGTCCCAAACCTTCAGTGAAGAGCTGAGCCTGGATTTAGACCCAGACTGACTCTGGGGCCTGGTTTAGTCCCAGCTGACATGGGGACAGCTCCTCTTAAGGGCACCTGGCCAGAATGTCCCAGACATAGACCTGATTACTGTTGAAACCAAGACTAACAGTGCTAAGCAGAAAGGCTATGGCTGGAGGACATGGTGTCTGTTACCAAGCAAAGCCCAGCCTGGCAAACCAGTCCCCTTCCACCCTTCCCCTCGACCCCTGGATCCTACTTCCTGGAATTTTCCAGAACTACCACCCCCTTGCTGAGCCCAACAAGGAACAGCCTGGTCAGAATCATACAGAACCTGAGAGCCAGTCTGAGTTCCAGACTGGGAGCCCACTGGGGGCCAGGCAGAGAGAGAAATCAGTCCACCTCAGCCCTCCCCACCACACTGTGCTGCTCACACACTACCCTTCCCCCACATGCCTGTGGGGAGATTGCTGGGGATGTGTTTGCCCAGGGCGGGCCTCCACCTCATCATGGCCTAATTACTCTTCAACCTGGCTGTGGTGCCACCTCAGGCACTATATCTCTAGCTTCAGCAAACACCGGTGGTGAGAAATGCCCTTGCCACCACCAAGCTGGGCTCCAGGCACTGGTGGGGGAGGCAGGGGCAGAGAGCGGGCAAAAGGGCAAGATTTCCCATTAGTTCCTACTTCCCTGGCCAAGGCTCTATATAAGGAGCTCACCAGGTTCACTGTGAAAGGGCTCTGCAGTCAGACCCCTTCAAGAGGTGGTCTACTCTTTCCCTCCCATCCTAAATCTTTTACAGATCCTGTAAATGTCATTTGCCCTTGCCCTGGGCAGGCTCTCTTCTCCACTCCCCCTGGATTATCCCATCCATTTCCAAAGGCTTCTATTACTATCTAACTTAGATCTAACCTCTTTGGCTGTGGCTGGGTGAGAATCTGATGAAAAACATGGCCAGTCTCTCCAGAAAAATGCCCAGATATGGAATTCAGCATACAAAGTGTCCTTACCTGGGCCGGCTCGATAGCCCAGTGGATAGGGCACCGGCATACCACATGGGAGGCCCTGGGTTCAATTCCCGGGGACCTCTCCTAGCGGGCAGACCGCCTTGACAATGGCAAGCCGCCATGGGTGGGCCAGAGCCGCCGTGGGCAGGCTAAAAAGCTGCCACGGACAGGGCAAAAGCCGCCATGGGCAGGGCAGGTCGCCCGCAGATGGAGCGCAGCCAGCCACCCGCGAACTGAGAGCCGGCCGTGAATAGAAGCAGAAGCCGCCCACAAGCGGGGAAAGCCGCGCCTGCGCAGTGACCAGTCTCGGCGTGTCGCCGCAGCGGGGGGGAAGGGGAGATATGTAATAAAATAAATAAATCTTAAAAAAAAAAAAAAACAAAAAAAAAAAAACAAAGTGTCCTTACCTAAGGGCCACAGACATCCTTGCTCCCATCTCCATCTACAGCCTGGTCCTTGCCTCCGGAACAGTGCTGCCCAGTCTCTTCTCACCTACTTCCTTCCTATCTCAATTAAGCTCACCTGCTCTCCCATCCCCTCCCCGGGCCCCTAAGTTTCCCTTTTGGCTTCCTCCCACTCCATCTGTAGGGGCAGGAACTGGCCCAGATAAGGTAGGCAGGAGCCAGGCTGGTGGTTAAACACCAGCAAGGGGTGTGAGGAGGCCTTTCCAAGCCTAAATGGGGAGGGGCTAGGGTCAGGTTTGCCTATACTAGGGCGGAGCCTGGGGAAAACCCCCAGAGTTTCAGTCTTGGGCATCCCCTAGTGGCCAAATGGCCTCAAATGGAAGATAAATCTTGCGGAGGACAGTAAGGAAAACTCGCCATCCACTCTCATCTTTTCTCTCTCACACACACATACACACATGCTCAATCACAAGACATATCCCCAGAGGTTTTCTCCTTTTTTTAATCAATGACCACCTTATCCAGCTTTGGAAACCTGGACAAAGAGGAGGCTGAGAGGAGGCCTGGTTCAATGTCTGCGGGTCTCCAAGTGAGACTGCAATCAGCACATGGGCCCCAGCTGGGCCTGGCCATGAGGTGGGCACAGCAGTTTCCTGAGTAAGAGCCAGCCCCGCCCTCAGGGCAGCACCCAAGCCCAGAAAGGAATCAAGGACCCCCAGGACCCTCAGACTCTGGGATAGTCAATAAATAGGTTAGGTACTGAGCCAGGCCTGGGAGGAAGGGGTATACAAAGAGCAGGGTCAGCTGCCTAGGGATCCCAATGATTCCCAGCTACTGCCCTGCCCTTCCCCAACAAGGAAGTAAATAAATAGACCTCCAACTCAGGAACAAGGGTGTTGGAGCGGGGGAACCCTCCCCTGGGAGTTAGTAATTAAGTTTCATGTTAAAAACAAACCAGCCCCAGACCCTGCCAACATCTACAAAATCCTACAGGATGGGGTGAAGGGCTAGCCTGCCTGGGGGTACACGGTACCCAGCCCTGCAGGATTTGGAGGAGGTCTCATGTCTGCTCTGCAGCTCCTGGGGCCCCCTCCTCCTTTGGGGGTGGCTCCAGAAAAAATGGGGTGACCGATGGTGGCTTCTTCACTCTAGGAAGACAATATGAGAGTATACAGGAAAGAGGTTATTAGCTATGTCCCCCTATCCGACTAGACCCCCATTTCACAGGGCAGGGAAGTACTCACGAGTAGGGGGAGGCTGGCACCCCCACCACTAGAAAGTGGTTCTTCTTCCGAAACAACCTCCACAGGCCCCGGTGGTTGCCACGCACATCCAGGTCCCAGATATGGAGGCACTGGGGGAAGGGGGCAAAGGCATGGGTCAGGGAGCTATAGGGAGGAGGTAGTAAGGACCCTTTGGCCCAGCCCCCTACCCTCCTCAGCAGCCTTCTCAATCTGTAAGAGATACCATCTTCTGGAATGGGGATTTGGACAAGGAGGTAAGTAGGGGGTTCTGAGGGTATGAAGAAAGAATTCTGAGATAGAAAATTCCAGAACAAAGACTCCCTGTATCCTGGGGCAGGGGGGAGAAGGGGTACTTCTCTGTGGGCTCAGTGTTGGGGCACCTTGGCAAGCTGGGTCCAGGTGGTAAAGTCATCATCTTTCTCCATTCGGATAAAGGCCACATAGGTGTGGCCCTCCGTGTCTGGCAGGAAAGAGTCTTCACAAGGGTTCTTGCTGTGGTCCAGGACCTTGGCCTCACTGCAGCAGAGGGTGGGGAAGTTAGGCCAAGACATGGTCTGTACTTAGAAGGGTCCTGAGCTTAGTGTAACGCTTTGCTGTCACAGGTCTGGAAATTCTTAATAATTTCTAAATAAGTAACCTTGCATTTGCATTTTGCACTAGGTCCCACAAATTATGGGGCAAAGACCCTAAGCATTTGACTCGTCCCTACTCCCTGTCACACACACCGATACCCTAGGCCATACCTGAGCAGCCTGTGAATTTCCACTTCATAAGCTTCCTTTTTCAGACTGCAGGGGAGAGAGAAATGGGTCAGGGTAGGAGGCAGCCCCTCAGTAGCCATGGGCAGCTCTGTGCAGAAGGGGTCACAAGGGGATCAGGGCAGCAGGGCTAGGGTAATGCACAGGACCCAGGGCAGGAAGGGACAGTCATGACTGGCCATCAGGATTCCAAAATATGCCCCCCTTGCCCTGCCCCCAACCCCCACCTGTCCACGTTCCTGAGCTGAACACCTGGAACCGTGTTGAACTTGTGCTTCTTGAAGTAGGCCTCCTGCAGTGGGTGTGAGGGTGAAAATCAGGGCCTTGCACTGTGTGACCTACACCTACCCATTCCCCATTCTCCCGCCACATGTCCACAAGGCCCACAGGTGAATCCTGGACCTGTAGAGGTCTCTTAATTTCCTCCTGTCTTTCTTATCTTCTTTGCAGCATCCTTGGCAGGTTCTTCTTAGCCTTGATTTAGACTCCACCATTGTCAGAGAACTCATGCCCAAACAGGCAGCTCATGCCACGGATGCCTGAGCTAGTCCCTGTCCCCAGAGGTTCTCCCTGGACCTGCTACTCTGTAGTCACAGATGCCAAGAACAGGCCCTGCAGGCCTGGTGGGCAAAGGGACAAATTGGGCTGTGGGGAAAGAAACTGCTGTAACTCAGGCACTGAGTGACCTGAAGTGTGTGCCTGTTCCTCTCTGGGAGATAAGTGGAAGGCTTTCATTAGCTGGCCTCTGAAAGCCCTTTTGGCTTCTAGAAAGTTCCAAGCTGGATGCTGTCCAGGCCTTTTGGCCTCCTTAGCCGTAATGTGGAAGCTGGCCTTCTGGACATAGCAAGGTATTAGGGGAATGGGAGCCTCCCTGATCATCTCAGGCTGAGGCTTTGGACCCAGTATTTGCAAGGTCAGGTAGTGACAGAGTAGAACTTGCAGGGTTGGAAGAGTGCTTGGCAGCAGAAATATTTTTCCCATACCCACAGTCTAGTGCTAAGAATAGTAATAATAAAAATAATGACAGCCAACCCTCAAATTATGCTCCTAGTTCAAATCACTTTACATAGATGAACGTTTTTAAACCTTGCAACCTCACAACCCTATGAGGTAGGTACTATTTTTATCCTCATTTTACAGATAAAGAAACTGGAGGAACAAAGAGGATAAGTAATTTCCCCAAGGTTCCATGGCTAGTGAGTGGCAGAGCTAGGATTGCTCCAGAGTCTAAGGTCTTGACCACTACACCATACTGTGCCCCCTTCCCCAACAGCCCTGTCTCCCACTCACATGGAAGTAGCCATTCATGTTGAGGCCAACAATACCAAAATGGTAGGATCGGGAAACGTCAGGGATGATGCACTCTCGGCCCCGGCGTTGTTCAGGCATCCGCATCCACATGTCCCAGTCCCAGAGCTGAATGGCATGGAAGACTGACGGTCAGAAGATTTGAGCTGGTAAGGGACCCCAAACCACTCCCCCTATCCAGTGAGGCACCTTTTCTGGTGTGGGCCACTTGGGCTCAAGTTCCTCCTTGTATAAAGACTTCCTGAGCACCCAGCCTAGCCCAGGCATGGTTTCCACGCGGTACAATAGTGCTGGGTCCTCAGCCGTGTGTTCATAACCCTGGGGACAGGGGGCCGTGGTGGGAAGTGTTAGCTCAGGATGTCTATAAAATCTTTGGCTAACCTCTGGCCACCCAGCCTACCTGGTCATTCCAGGCTGAGATACAGTACAGGCTGTCATCCTCCTCCAGCAGGTGAATAGACTGGCTCAGGAAGCTGAGAGGCAGGGTCCAAGAGTTTGGGGAGGGAGTCACGCAATGATGTCAGCAGAGCTGGGACTTAGGAGTCATGCCTCCTTTTCCCAAATCGCCACTGTGTCCGTTAACGCTTTCTACCCTCTGCTCCACCTGCCATCCTACCTTTGCTCAGGCTTTTTACCCTAATTTTGAGCTCGCTTCTTTCAGAAAGTTCTCCAAGACACCTCCCTGCCTTCTTTCCTGGAGACCTAGTCAAGCAAAGAGTCCCCATGCAGCTTGTAGGAGCAACAGTGGAGGACACCCCCCCTTACCTGAAAAAATCCACAGCAATGTCCAGGTCCTCTTCCAGAACCACTGCAAACTTGGCCTCCTGCAGGAAGAAGGACACAACACGATCCCAAGTGGCCATCTCCATTTTCCTGGTCTCCTCTACCCACCCCACTTCTTAGGCAGCAGTGCCTCCATTCTTTCAGCTCAAGAAGCTGAGACCCAGAGAGGGAAAGAGCTTGCTACATGACAGGACCAGGCTTCACGCCCACGTCTCCCCTCCCCAGGCCCAAGAGGAGCTCCCCTTACTACTCACCGGAAACAGGTTGAAAGTGGCAGTGAGGCTGGCCTTGTAGTGCTGGGGTGGGGGGGGGTGGGGGAGAGGAGTGGGAAGAGGGCACATGAGCTCTGGGGCGGAGGGTGGGGCCAGGCACCTGCCCTCCCATCCTTGCCCAGGCAGTACCTGAGACACACGGGCATTCTTGATGCTGATGGGAGTGTGCTGGATGCCCCTCAGACCAAACAGCGCCACCACGTCCATCGGTTCCTGGAGGGCATGGTCGCTGATCACCGTGCCCATCTCTGAAGGCCCCGGCATGCCAAGCCCTTTCCCTCAGAGCCTTGGCCTGGACTGCCTCCCTTGCCAGGCCTCGGTGATCACTGCTGCTCAGCACCCACGGCCCTGTGCTCTGCTCCACCCTGGGCCCCCCAAGCCCCAGCTCACCTCATAGTAGCCATCGATGAAAACTGTTATCATCTGGGGAGACACCCCCTGGGCCGAGAGCAGAGAGCGCAGCATCCTGGGGAGCCCAGGGATGGGTTAGGACCTGCTTGTCTCCCCTCCCAACTCAGGGCGCCCCCGTGATTACAGATGGGCCCATGTTCCCCCACACAGGTGCTGGGCCTAGCACCTGTTGCCTTTCTGCCCACCTCAAGAGTCCTTCCTACAGGTAGATAAACTGGAGCTCCCACTCGCTAAACACCCTCCTTGTTCAGGGCTGGGCAAAGCTCACTCTCAGACTCACCTGTACAGGTAATTGGGCCGGTTCCCTGCAATGACAGCCACAGGTACATTGAGAACTTTGTTGTCTGGAAGCTGAGAGAGAAACAGCTTTTAGCTCTTGCCTCACTCCCTCTCCAAACCAGGAACCCCACCCAGGGAAGAGCTCACTGGGGAGCTCAGTGGGTAGGGCATGTCTCCAGTCCCAGCCCCTTCAGACACTCAGGTCAGCACCAACCCTGGGTCTTTGCTCTCACAGCCGGACCCTTCCCCCGCCAAACCAGGATCTTTCCTGGGCCCCTTGCCAAGCTGGAAAGTAGTCCCAGCCTCACTGCTTAAGGCCCTGCTCACTGGGTCAGGGCTGAACTCAATGGGCGTGGGGTCCTTGCAGCTGCACACACTCCCGTAGCCCTCGACTTTGCTGCAGAAACGCCGGCGGCGACGGTTCAGCTCTGTGTCTGCCCAGTGGCACTCTGCCTCTGAGGGAGGGGATGGAGATGACAGGATGGGGGCATGAGGCCAAGGGGTTTGGAGAGTCCCAGGGCTCAGAGTCAAGGGAATGAACCCCATAAAGAAGACCAGACCTAGAAGAGGTCCTCAGCAAATTAAGACAGGTTTGTGCCCAGATGTCCACCCCCAGCCCAGGCACAGCCTGGAGCCTACCCCCCACTAATCATACCTTCAGCTGAGCTCAGTGGCACATCTGTTTTCAACAGAACTGGGTCTCCCCAGGAGGAGAGGGCAGGTGACTTAGAATGTTTCTCCCCAAGGACAGGACCTGGCAGGAGGCAGGAGTGAGGGGCAAGGGGGGCTCAGGCTCCTTTTTGGAGTGTTCTGCCTATCTCTCTGCCCATATTTATCTCACCTAACACTGGTTCCCACTTGCCCTCCACCCCGTCTCCCGGGGTTTTGCTCCTCCCAAGTCCTCGGTAATATAGAGTGGATGGCCTGTGGCGTCGGCACCTCCTTTTCGTCCCACGAAGGCCCAGGTGTCCCTCCAGCCCAGGGCAGGGCCGGCCTGGCTGCCCAGGCTCCTCAGCAGAGCCTTGGCAGTGTCCTTGAGGTGGAAGGAGCCCTCATCCTGGGGGACCAGAGAAGGTGGTCAGCTGGCTCAGAGAGCACCAACTCCATGTCATGCACCATGTAAAATCCTTTACCTAAATTAGCTCAATAAATGATCACAACCACCTTCTGTGGCTACTGTTATTTCAGAGAAGAAAACAAAAGGTTTAGAGAGATTCAGAGACTCGTCCAAAGTGGCCCAACACTAATAAGTCCTTACCGTGATCCCACACGATCTACGTATCTGTCCCCTGCCACCTTTCTGCCCACTTGCTTTTCTAACTACTCCTCTCCTCTCCTCCCTTACTCTGCTCCAGTTCCACTGGCATCTGTGCTGTTCCTCAAATATGCCAAGAACCTTCCCATCCCGGGGCCTCTACACTTGCCATTCTTTCTCCCTAGAATGCTCTTTCCCCAGATAGTCCCCTGGCCCACTCCTCACTTCCTCCAGCTTTTTGCTCATATGCCATTTGCTTACAGAGGGCTTCCCTTTCCAAACCAGCATCCCTCCATCACTCTGTCACCCCTGCTTTGTTTTCTTTTTCATATAAACCATCTTTTTCAAACCTTATACATTCATATATTTGGCTGTTTGGGGACTATCTCCCTCTGCTGGAATGTAAGCTCCATGGGGTAGGGACTCTATCTTGTTTCTCATTGTATCTCTAGCACCCAGAGTAGTGCCTAGCACACAGTAGGTGCTCAATAACTATTTGATTAATTAATAAAAATGTCAAGGCTAAGACTGGAACCCGAGTCACCTTCCTCCAGAGGCTCTTCCCACTATCCCGTATTAGGGGTACAGAACAGGGTTGGCGCTAGGGACATAGGGGATGGGACGAGGGAGGAGTCACTGACCTTCACAGTACAGATGAGCACTCGGCCGGGTGCCACCATGTTGAGGAACAGCACCATGGCCTCATCCTCGTGAGGTGAGTATGTGTCAAACACACGCTTTGCCATCACATGGCCCTAGCAGGGGACACACTTCTCATGAGTTGGTGTCTCCAGCAAGGAGAACTCAGCTTTAGCCCTCTGGGTCCCCCACCCCTAGAACCTCACCGTGGCCTGGTTGAGGACGATGACATGGATGCCCCGGCCCTGCTCCCTGGCCTCGTCCTCCAATACCTACAGTGTGGCAAAGACAAAGACCAACTCTTCACTCTAGCATTCACTGTCTCTGTCTTAAGGGCACTTCAAACTCCAGCTGCACAAAACCTTCCCTCCTGCCTACTCCTCTGCTCACAGTTCTCCTCTAACCCAGCTTAAAAGCCATCTCTTCCAGGAAGCTATCACAGCACCCCTGTCAGAAGAGACTGCATCTTTCTGCAACCCTCTTTCCCCTTGACTTTTGTGGATCTTAGAGCCCTCGACTGTCTCTGCCTCATCCTGGAGATAACATATTCCTCCATCAGACTGAGCCCCTCAAGGTAAGGCCAGGTTCAATTACCTCCAGGTCCCCAGTGCCACAAAGGTACCAGGAACTGGTTTTAAAAGAAATGAATGAATGAATGATCTGCCCACTAATACTAATTATCACTTTTGAGATTCCACTACATGTAAGACATTTCACATTCTTTTCATTTAACCCTGGCAAGCAGAAATCATTAGCGTCAGTCTACAGATGAGGAACTGAGGTCTCCAAAGTCCCCAGCTAGACATGGGCAGAATTTCAGTTCCCATTCAGGCAATGGACCCCAGAGCAAGTGGGCCACAGCCTAAGTAGAATGGAGTGACTCGTCACCAGACCCCGGCCCACTCACCGTGGTGCCATCCACTGCCACGTACACTTTGCTACGACTGGAGTACACCTCCACATCCAGGACCCGCCGGGGGCCACCGCCTCTGCGCCGTGGAGGCTCCAGGTGGCCCAGGGCCTCATCTGTGGGGGACAAGAGGTGACAGAGATAGTCTCCCCAGCAGAATCACCCCCTTCGGAATCTGCCTGCCACTCCAGCCATGAGATCCCAAGGGACCCCCTACCCCATCCTCAGCCTGGCCCCACCATAGTCTTGCTCCGGCTCCAGGTCCTCATTGGCCTCGCTGATTGCTCGCCGTGTGTCCAGGATCAACTTGATGTTGACGATGACAGTCACCAGCAGGAAGAGCACTGCCCCTGTCTGAGGGGAGGGGTGGAGACGACTAAAAAGGGGCACCTTCTCCAGATCATAGAGGGTCTTCCTGAAAGGAGGGCCCTGTCTGCAGCAAGGACACAAGGAGAACCTAAGGCCTGTGTCTCCTCCATCTGTCCAGCTTTACTCACCCAACAGGAGTCCAGTTTCTTGGCTACTCTTCTAGGGAACCTCCCCTGACCCTCCCCGATCCATCATGGCCCTCCCTACCCAGAGCTCTTCTATTCTTCCATTTAGGGCTTTGATTTCCTTGGTCCCCTCCTCAGGTAGTTCCTAGAGTTGGAGGCAGTCCCAGAAAACCAAGCTGAGGCTGATCAGAAGACCTGGGTCCCAGCCTTGACTGCCTGACAGGTGGCCCTTGGCAAAGCCTTTCTGATCAGAATTCAGGTTTCTGTCAGAAGCCCAGGGGGTTGGACTCGGGTTCTGATTCCGAAGCTGAACTCTGGGCCCAAACTACTACCTGGTGGGAACTTGACACGTAGAGGTTGAGGGGCGGCCAAGGTGGGTCTCAGTGCCCAAATTCTAGGCTGGGGTAAAGCTGGGAGGAAGCCCGTGGGAGGTCTTGGGACATCCCTATACCTGACAGAACCTCCGCAGGGCCCGCTGGTTGGTCAGTTTATACTTCCAGGTAAGATACCAGCTCCGCTTCTTCCGGGCCCCAAAGGGCTTGATGAGGGGGCTGGGCTTCCAGTCGTCCATGCCGGATTGGGGGTGTCACCACTGTCCTGGCCAACCCATGCCTTCAGGAATCTGAGGGGACCAGAGGGTTGCGTGGGGTAAGGTGCTCCTCCCAAAGTCTGATGGCTTGTGGGGAGATGACGGATGGCCTTCACTACAGACATCTGTGCTGTGTGACCTGGGAAAGTGGCTTAACTTCTTGGTCTGATAAGAAAGAAAACCTTCAGAGAGGTCCTAACACAAGAAAAATCCCCTGGGACTGGGGGAACTCTCTGAGTCAGGAGCTACCCAGGGTTCCAGGAGTGGAGGCCAGATAATCAGCTGAAGGCCAGATAATCAGTTCAAGGTCCTGAAAGCTCTCAAGTCCCTGGAAAGGTGCAAGCTCCAGGCCTACCCAGGCCTGGGGTGGGCAAAAGGCAGCGACTCCCCCAATCTTCCACCCCTTCCACCCTCGCTCCCCCCTGTACGGCCCCCACTCTTCTCCGCCCGGAGCTCGGAGCCGCTCGAACGCTTAGGAGATTCGTCGCGGCCGTGCCGCCCCTCCCGGACCCCCGCCCGGAAGCACTCACGGCTCAGGGGGCCCGGGCCCGGGTAGGGCCCGACTCCGGCCCGTAGAGCTCGGCCCGGCGCGCCGCGGCCTCCGCCTCCTCCATGCCGCGCACGGCCCCGCCCCGGCCCGCCCCCCCGCTTCCGCCGCCGCCGCCGCCGCGGGGTGAGAGGGCGGCGGGCGGTGCTTAGGTCGGCTGCGGGGCGTCTGGTGCCGGCGCGTACCGCCCAGACCCTCCGCTGCTCCGCAGCCAGGCCGGCAGGGGGCTGCGCGGGGAACGTCACTCGCTCCGCCTGCACTACAGCACGGGAAACTCGGTTCAAGTCAGAGTTCTAGCGCTTTGGACCAGACCACACGGCACGCCAGGGTCCGAGGGGCTGCAGCCTGGAAGCCAGCCCTTCTCCCAGGCCTGGGCTGTCCTGGGGAAGGCAGCACTCTGGGCTAGGATGTGCTTGGCCTTAGGAGGAGAAGGGGTCTGGGTTAAAAGCCTAGTTCTACCACTGACTTTGACCTTGGTGGGCAAGTCACTTCACCTCTCAGTCTAGATTCCCTTCTCTTTGAAATGGAAATACACTTATACGTGATGGTCACTCTGTGCCAGTCATTGTACAAAGCACTTTACCCATATTAACTTCTTTGCATTTCTAACAAGTTTCCAGGTGATGGTGATGCTTATTTGAAGTGAGTGGGTAGCCATGGAACAATTTTAAGCAGGAGAGTGATATAATACAATGTCTGTTTTAAGAGAACCTTTATTGAAAGGAAGCAGACCAGTATGATTTTTTTTTTTTTTAGCTCTCCATTTTCCATCTGCTTCTCAAATGATGGGATGGTATCCCCCAAATGTTAACAGCACCTGTCTTAGGAGTTGAGGCAATGGGTGATTTTTCCTAATAAGTATCCCAACACATTTTATTAGCATTTTAAAAAATTGTCCCTCGGGGTTCCTCCTTGACCTTTCCTCAAACTTACTTTCCACAGAAGATCTCACCCATTTTCATGACCTCTGTTACCATCTAGATTCCCAAACTCATATCTGCAACCCTCACCTCTCTCCTGAGCTCCAGGCTGACCTGAGTGTCCAGCTGCCTGCTGGACATCTCCACAGGCCTCTTCAACTCAACAGGACTCCTGCTGGAACTGTTTCCTTCCACGCCCAGAGTTCTTCTTGGGTTCCTTTCTTTGGCAAATCACATCAGGGTAAACAGCTGGGAATCACCCTTGCTTCCTCTTCTACCTGGATCTGTTTACTCACACAGTATTCTCTACACAACACACAATAGCTAGCACATAGTAGGCTCTCCATAATATTTGTTGAAATCATTCATCCATTCTTTGACAAATATTTATTGAATGCTACCATAAATAAATGAACATAATCAGTTACCAAGTGCTGTTAATCACCTAAGGAACCCTCCGTTCTAGTCTAATTCTTCTCCTACTTCACAACCAACCCAGGTTTCAGTTTCTTGCCTTCCAACTGGTCTCCTGGACTCCAGATTTTCACTCCTCCAATCCTTTCTCCTTGTGAACGCAAGGGTGATTTTTCAAAAAGACAAATCTGTTTTTGCCGATCTCTGACTTAAAACTCTTCCATGGTCAAGAGATACTGCCTAAGGAACAATATGTTACTTAAAATCACAAATGTAACCATTAGATGAACTAAAAACAAAGATAGGCTCAATGGGGAAAGGGAAGTACTGCTTGAAAGTTAAACTCCTACTTAATAGGAAGCCAGTAGACAACATTTAAAAATCAAGAAATTTTTTTTATTCTTTATTTTTTAATTTTTTCATTTTACCGGGAGGTCCCGGGGATCCAACTCAGGTCCCTCCATATGGGAAACAGACACCCAACCATTTGAGCCACATCCACCCCCAAATCAAGAAACTTATTAGTGATATACTAATGCAAGGTGTCAATAATAGTGTGGTATATTGGAACTGTATTTTATACATGATTTTTTTTCTGTAAAACTACAAATTCTCTCTCTCCCTCTCTCTCTCTCTCTCCCTCGATATATATAACATAAAGAAATAGTTCTATAAGTCTATTGTTTAGAGTTATGGATGTCTGTACCAGAAAAAAATGGCTAAGAGTTGTTACCTCTGGGAAGTGGAACCAAAGGTGGGAAAAGGTAGGGCAGTGATTACTTTTTCATTGTAAATCCTTCCATAACCATGGACTAAATTACTTGGATTAAAAAGCAAGCCAAGGGAAACAGATGTGGCTCAAGAGATTGGGCTCCCATCTACCATATAGAAGGCCCAGGGTTCAATTCCGGGGGCCTCCTGGTGAAGGCAAGCTGGCCTGAGCAGAGAACTGGCACAAGATGACACAACAAAAGAGACACAGATGATAGACAATAGGAGACTCAGCAGAACAGGGAGCTGAGGTGGCACAAGAGATTGAGCACCTATCTACCACTCCGGAAGGTATGGACACAGAGAGCAGACAGCAAGTGCAAAACAACAGGGTGGGGAATTAAATCTTAAAAAACAAAAGCCAAAACAAACAAACAAAATGTTTTTCGTGGTTCTCCATTGCTCACAGAATAAAATCCAAATATCTTAAAGCAATCTTATACAACCTAGCTACTCAAAGTGTTATTCTAGAACCAGCAGCATGGTTACCGTCTGGGAGCTCGCTAGAAATGCAGAATGTCAGGGCCAACCCAGACTTACGGAATCAGAATCCGCATTTTAACACGCTCCGCAGATGATTCATAGGCATAGTCAAGCTTAGTAAACATCACTGTACAAGATCCGGCAGGATCTGGTCCACGTAGATCACTCCAGCGTCAACACTGGTTGCCTTCTAACTGGCCAGG
>PVKH010019162.1:0-14940 GCA_004027955.1 Chaetophractus vellerosus
CTGGGTTCAGTTCCTGGTGCCTCCTGGAGAAGGTGAGCAAACAATGAGCAGACAGAAGAGAGAACTGTAGGTGGGGGAGGGGTAAGGATAAATTGAAATAAATAAAGTAAAAAAAAAAGTAAACTTTTACAATAGCTAATAAATGTCCACGCTCCTTTCTGGTCTCATCTCCTACTTTATGGTTTATTGTTTTCCACAGCACCCTTCCCTATCACCAGTCTTTTCTCTGTCCCTGAATACACCTAGATCTCAGACATTGGTTTCTAAAAACTATTTCCCACTAAAAAGATCCAGAACTCCTTGGTCATATGACTTCATATGGAAGTCAATGGCTTCCATATGAAACAGGAATAGTATAAGATGATCTTGAAAGAACTTGCCAAGTATAAGGCTAAGAAGTGCTCAAAGCTTCATGGAATTATGGCCAAAAGGACACAGTAGCTGGCTTGAAATGGCTTCACTGGCCAAATAAAGTATAATGTGAGCATGCACATGACACACTGAATTAGAACAACTACCATCCATGAGCCTGTAGTGATTCAGAAAGAGAATCAGAGAGTGAGAGAAAGAGAGTAAGAGGGAGAGAGGGAGAAAAGGAAGGAGAGAGTGCTAATAAATTTGGAATTATTTTCAACATTTACAAATATTATAGATGTAATTTACAAATGAGATTGATGTTTTTTGATTTTGTGACTTCTGAAAAATCAAATGGGTAAAGAAGAGAACTAAATACATGTCAAACATTTTATCTAAGTCAAATATTAGAGGAATCACATTCCTTGGGTTTCCAAATTATAGGAGGAATTCTGAGGCTCAACTGTAAGTTTGCAATAAAAGGTAAATTACAATTACAACTGTTCACACCTTTTTAACACACATACATCACTTAACCAATGTATATATTCACTAACACACAGGTTACCTGAGTATAACGGCTAGTTGTTTCTTCTCTTGAGAGCCATATCCCATACACGAAGTATTTAGACTCATTGTGCCATATTCCAATCACATCTGACCATGAGACAGCATAAGATGACCAAAGCAAATTTTCTCCACAAAAGCCATCTGAAAGGAGGAGAGGGGGCTGGATGACTCTACAAATTTTGGAATATTGTACAAAGATCTTTGGCTCGTTTTTACTTTATAAATGCTTCCCTCGTCAGTTCATCCACTCTAATATGAGGAGGTAAACTCAGTTGTTTCCCTCCTGGCAATCTTCTTTCTTGTTAAAGAATGTTTGGTGGGATATTGACAGTAAGAGATGGTATGCAAGTTTTGAAATCAGATCAACTGACAATTCAGTCTCTTCCACTTCCAAGTTGATGGACAATGGTGAAAGAAAATCAGAGTAGACTGTGAGTTGAAACAGGGCCTACACAGAAGCAACCATCACGCAGGGACCTTGAAATAAGTGTATGTTCATTTGGCCATCCACTTAGTGGTGTGGACTCTTGATTGAGCATGGCATTCAGGAGTGGACCTGCCTCTTCCTGGAGTATGGAAGGCCCACATTGCTAATTTATCACTACAAGCCCCCACGTTTTCTCCCAGACTTACAACATGACAGACCCGTACTCCTCTTCCATCCCTCTCCCCTAAGGTCTGGTTCTAACAGTAGATTGGTCATGTCTTCCAATTCAGGGTTGGCCCCCCAAAATGTTTCTACATCAAACCTGGGTAGTCCTCCTTAACAATCATACCTGCCGATCTTTTCCCAGTTTATTGTGTCTCTCCTCTCAAAACACCCATTCCTATCTAAGTTATCCACACAAAGAAAATTGATAGGGCTTAGGAAAACTAACTAAAATGTATTAATCTCTTGTCCTTAATACATCAAACATCAGCCCAGTCCAACTCAGGTTATAGAGTTTCTTCTCTATGGTAGGCAATATAAGTTTTCAATAACCAAGGCCAGGAAGTTTTCTACCCCACTTCAGAAGAAGATGAATTTAATTAAGTTTAAAGGCCAAGGTAAGACCATTCTGATACAAAGGATTATGGAGAGAAAAGAAAGAGCAAAGAAGTTAAATGTCAAGGCTTTATTTGCTGCCCTAATTGTTTTTCCTCTGCCTTATTCAGTGCCCATCCTCAATGAGGGTGGTGAGCTTTAGAATCATCTAGAAAAATGTGGAGAAAACTAGGAAATTGGGGCTACTGGTATGCTTCCCTGGGAGAATCAGTGGGCACAACCAAACTCTGAGGAATGCCCTGCATTAGAGGCTTTACGACATACAGGTCACACTACTGGAACCCGTGCCTGTTGATACAGTGCCCCAGGAATGGTACACAAAGTTGCTCAGGGGGTTCCAGGATGAAAGAAAAGCAGAGGGAATCCAAGAGAACAGTATTTTACCTGAAGAGACTATTTTCAAAAAGGCTCTTTTAAAAATACTGTATTTCATTGGATCACATTTACCAGATTGCACTCAAATTTATTTCTTTTTTTTGTATTTTTTTTTTAATTTGGTTTTCTACACTATTTGGCAAGTCAGACCAATGAAGAAGATTGGATCACCTCATGGAAAAAAAATTGGCAATATTTTCCCTCTACTCTTCCCTGTAGTGTGAAGCAATTCTGTGACCCGAGGAAGTTTGTCCTTGTCGATGGTGCTATGTCCTGTTGCTATTGCCCAGCTGCTGCTGGTAAACCATATCCCCAACCCCACCAATCCTCTTGACTCATACCCAAAGGTGCTTTCTAAAGTTCTCTAGTTGCTATTTTCTTGTTACATATATTTAAAGTAGGTAAATGATGGAGTGGAAAGGTCCTATCTATGCTTATATAAAACCAGTAAATTTGAGATATTAAAAAAAAACTTGGCAAGTGACATATGCTAAAGCACAAATTATGGATAATTCGTTTTGGTGAATGACTAAAACGCTTTGCTTCATCCAATTTGACTGCTAAAAATTAATCTTCAATAAGGATATAGGGTGGCTAAGATGCCCAATAATCTGTAGATATGGAAGTTATGTTATTTTTATTATGTTGTAATAAAAATTAGAGAATCTCATAAATGTTATTTATGTCACTTGCTTAGAAAGTTTGAAAGGCTTTTCTGGAAACTGTAAGTGAACCATCTAATGTCATCATATTTCCATGATGTGGACTCATTTTTGAGCACCTAAAATTCTTCTTGTGGGCAGCTACATAGAGTTGCATAGAACTCATTTCTCTGCTGTATTGGTGTTTAAAGGCTTGTAGGTCACTTAGATAAATACATAGAATGGAAGCCAACCAGCGGTCTAACTGCCTATCAAGTCACCAGTGCACTACTCAACTCTTCTGTAATACTGAAAGCTCTGAAACTTTTCTCCTGATGTACATAACCTGGAATCTGAAAAATTAAATATCCAAATTTAAGAAAGCAGTAATAACAGAACAGGTTGCAGTTTACTGCAATGTGCAGGACAAATGCAAATACAGACTAGATGACTTAACTCACCCTTGTCAGGCTACTTAATCCCTGGGAATATTTGAGCACAAAGCTGAGTCTTAGAGACTTTTACCTACTTGTTATTCGTCTCTCGAGAGGGCTGCTCTCTATCGGATCACACTGTATTGCATAATTTTTGGCATTTAGTGCAGCATCTTCACTCCAACTCTATGGTGAAAGAGTAAAAGTCAAATACATGGTCATATTAACATTACCATTATAATATTCTTGTTTGTTTCCAAAACAAGGCAAGAGAAACCTTCATTTGAGTAAACTGAATATTTAAATAGTGATATTACTCTTAAATATTCTGGATGAAAGAGGAAGACAAATATTCCAATTTAATTATTAGCTCTTGAATTCACAAAACCAGAATTTGTTAATGAGGTTCAGATATAGCTTCTCTTAGATGTAATAGAGTTTAAGAAAATGCTTTAGGTGAAACAGGCCAGAGTTAGAAATCCATTCGTCATTTAATAGCAGCTTTGCCTTGGGCATATTATTTGATCTCTTCAAATCTCAGTTTCTTCATCTGTAAAGTGGGAACCATAATTCACATCCAAAAGTTTGTTCAAAAGTTTTACCATCATAATCCATGCCATATCACTACCATATATGAAATCTTACTACATGCTCAATCAATAAATAATACTTATGATTAAAGGCAAGTACGATATCTGGCATCTCAATTTAAAATTGTGAATAAAAAATAATAGTGAACACCACATAACCGCATACCAGTATCTGTTACTACCTCTGTATGCAATTTCCCTCACTTTATCCTCACAGCAACTCTACAAAATAGATACTATTATTATCCCAATTTGTAAATGAGAAAACTGAGGCACAGAGGTGTTGAATAATTTTTCAAGATCACCAGCCAATAAATGGCAAAAGCAGAATTTGAAACCAGTTAGTCTGGCTCCAGAGTGTGTACACTTAACTTTCAATGTGTGTCAATTGTGCTGAGTTGAAACATTTTTATCAGGCACATCTAAGCAATAGTTATTCTCCAGGTAAGGTGGAAGGTAGAACTTCTTTATCAGAAGATAGGGAACTGCGTGACAAATGATTTCCCCAACTCTCATTCTCTCATTCTGTAAATCCACTGAAAGTACTGCCGCTGTATCTGCATATAAAACATTATAAACAAAAGTTGTGGAATTTGTTTGTCCCATAGGCGTTTATGTAAATCACTTTTTGTGGGAAGCTACATAGACTTGCATAGAACTTTAGGAGAGCATAATCTTTGGATGACATCCCTAGATTTTCAGTATTTTGTGGTGCAAAAGTTTAACTATTACAGTGTATGTCTCTGCCGCCATCTTGTGGTAGTTTCCCTGAATTGCCCTTCAGATTGATGAATTTTCTAAGCCACGAGATGAATCTGTTATTTATAAGCAGGAGCATTCTATTTCCAAAATAATTCATTAGCTTGGCATGGATTAAAAAGATGTTTTTATAGTTTCTGATTGATTCATGCCCTAAAATACATTTTAGTCATAACTTAAGTCTAACTGAAGTACTAGAGTTGACAGAACACATCCCATTGGATCCAGTATATTCCTCCAGGAGGAATATCACCGCACTCTTTGGTAAAGAAAACTTGCCTAGTACGACCAGTTATTAAATTCTTAGAAAGGATTGGAATTTATTTGGCGAAATCACAGCTAGATCCTTGTAGTAGATCCTGTGATGCACGACCTAGATCCCTTTCTGGAGTGATAGACTTATTTCCCCAGCAGCTGAGAGTCACCACAGACAGCTCTTCCTGTCTGCCCTCTCAAGAATTGCCCCTATCCATGGGCATACTGCCTTCCCCAGAGAATCCCCCATCCAAGAGCTGGTAGATGTGGGAGGACTAAACGCCAGGCCACTTTTCTCCAACTTGGATCTATTCAGAAGGACCATTTCAGCCTTATAGTTTCCCAGGGATTCTGTGCCCTATCCTGCTTCTCTTCCTACCTCTACAAGTAGATGTAAATCTGGAGATCATTCCTCAAGAAATATTCTGTATGCTAATCTCCATCTCGTTCTGCTTATTGTGGCAACCTACTTGCAACACTCATTATTTCCAGTTTGCAGTTCAAGGAGGCTACTCAGGACATTACTTTTTATTAACATTGGCAAGAGAATCCTTTTTTGTGTGATGCATTCGTGATTAAGATCAAGAAGAAAGTATTCATTGTTATTACACCAAATCCAGGCTATTAATTCTGGCTTTAACTATTAGTTCTGTTTAATCAGGTCCTAACATTATGAACAGATGTTTTTTCTTTTCTTTTCTGGAAATCTCCACCTGGCAGTTGTGTTTGGCTCTTTCGTCCTACTGTTCCTTAATTTAGAATTTGTTGCTGCTAATTCTATCAATTCCTCTCTATACATGCGCTATACATGGTTTATGAAACAGCTCAACTCTGATATTTCCTTTGACATTTTACTCAGTTTTAGTGGTACACTTAATTTATCATCTTGTTGACCTTTCATATGGCCATACCATAGCACTTAAATGTATTCATGCTTATATTATTTTCTGATTTTTCCTTGTATTCTCCTTAATGCTCCAACAATGCCTTTGTAATCAGAGGCTATATTTTCCATTTATACTGTAACTTCTTTAACATCTGGCTCCACTTGTTTTCTCATCTGAAAACTAAGGGGTTTGGACTCTGTGCACCCCGTGTGAGTGGTTAAGAGCGGGATCCCTGCAACTGGCTCACTTGCATTTGAATCCGGGCTCTAGCACTTAATAACTTTGGATCAGCTACCTACTTTCCCTGTGGCTCAGTTTCATCATCTTAAAATGGAGATGGTAGTATCACCTGCCTCCCAGGATTATTCGGAGAATTAAATGAATTGCCGTAATAAGCTACGAGAAGAGTGCCGACCAATAGTAAGCACCAGCTGCATGGTAGCGACAACATTCACAACACAAGAATGTCTGTGAGAGCTGTTGATTTTAATTCTTTTGTTCAAATAATATTTTGGATTCTATGATGACCAACTGGTAAAATTTCAATATGATTTTTCTCTTCACTTGCTTCCTGTCCTATCTCACTTACACGAGGAAGTTGTGAGTTAGAATTGCCCTCCAGGGCCTGCACTACTTCTAATGCTCACTGCCCTAGACCAATCCAGGGTTTAAGAAACCAGGATGAAGTTACCCAGAAACCTGAGTGTTACTGTTGTGAGATGATAAATCTGAGACTGGTAAGCCTGATAAGTCTGGGACTCCCATAAATGTGTTTTGTGGCATAGCACCTAGTCTGCTTGCACCTCAGGTTTGCAGTGGAAAGACAATTTCCCTCTCCTTTTGTGAGATGCAAGGGAACTGGAAAATAGATCTGTGAACATTTGTTTACCTGATAACATGCCTTTCTTAGAATCAGAGCAGTGTCTTAGCATCTGGGCCACTGCCCCATGAAGGCAGCTATGAAGTGTGTGACATGATTTATTAATCAAGGTGTGCCTCATCCGGGAGCTTTAGAAATGCAAACTCCTGGGCTCCACCCCAAACCCTCTGAATTAGGATCTCTGAGGGTGGGGCCCAGGAATCTGTGCTTTATGAAGCTTTCCAGGTGATTGTTAAACCCGCTAAGGTTTGAGAAGCACTGCATTAAGAATGAAGCTAACACGTCTTACCCTGTAGCACACTTGCAACCCATGTCTAGGGTTGTGTACTTATCTCCTTTCTAGTTTTCTTGTTTTCTTGCCAAAAAAAAAAAAGAATGAAGCTAGATTGCCTGTGTCAGAATTTTTCTCTGTCACTTATTAACTACATGGTCTTGTAAAAAGTTACTTAACTTCTCTGTGCCTCAGTTTCTTCTTCTGCTACCTCATAGATTTGTTTGTGAAGATCAAGCAAGTTAGTCTATTGAAAGTGCTTAGGACTTAATAAGAACTCAGTTAAAAGCATTTTTAGTATTGTCACCATCATTGTAGCTCTTGTTTAATTAATCTTACCATCTTCAGCATGTTGCTGGCTAGTGGAATTACTTTTCTCCTGAAGTTATTATGTACAGAAACGATTTCTTCTTGGACTTTTGCTGATCCAGTGAAGAGTGCATTATATGGGATCCTATTTAGGTGTGCCTGTTATGAGAAGTTACTCATTAGTCTTACTTCCTTTAAACAGAATTCATCACATAAAATATATTATTTGTGGACCTATAGATAATATACTTTTGTAGTTTAAAGTGAATAAACAATCATATGCAGCATCTTTAAATGGATGTTACCTCACTATATTAATTTCCTTTTCTCCAGTGCAAGTTGTAAGAATTTCTTAATATCAGTCTGGCATTATAATGCTATTTATACGATAGTGCACTGGATATTCTGTGATTAAGATTTTCTAATTTGTAATTTGTACTTTCTGCCTTTTTGAAGCACCCGTTATTGGGAAATACCAACTACAGGAGGAGATGGCTTGATATTGCACCTTTTGCTGGCTGATTCCCCTTCCTTGGTTCATTCCCCACTCCACTCCAAGTGTTTCCTTATCCTTCCAAATAAATCACTTGCTCTTGAATCCTTTGTCTAATGGTATGTGTCTGGGAAAAGCTGTTTTAGTTTCCTAGGCTGCTCAAGCAAATACCATGAAATGGTTTGGCTTAAACAATGGGAATTCCTTTGCTTATGGTTTTGATGCTGGGAAAATGTCCAAATCAAGGCATCATCAAAGTGATGCTTTCTCCTTAAATACTGTGGCATTCTGTGGCTGTCTAGTGGCAATTCTTGGTCCTCAGTTTGTCATATGGAAGGCGCATTGTGTTGTCTCCTGTTCTCTTCTTCTTCTCCGGGCTCTGTTGTAATTTCAGCTTCTGACAGCTACCACAGTGGGTTTTTCTTCATTCTGTCAGAATTTCAATCTCTTATAAAGGACTCCAGCAATAGGATTAAGATCCATCCTGAATGAGGTGGGTCACACCTTAACTGAAGTGGCCTCATCAAAACTCCTACTTACAATGGGTTCGTACCTACAGGAATGGATTAAATTTAAGGGCATGTTTTTCTGGGGTATATACAACTTCAAACCACCACAGAAACCAAACTAAGCAATTCATTATTGAGAACAAAGCTTCCAGAGTGTCATCAGTTCAGAGTCTACATGTTGCCCTAATCATTAACTGCTATAAGGAGTAGCTTCCTTGTGTGGGTGTATGTGTGTGTGCGAGTGTGTTAGCGTGTGAAAAATACCATATGTACTTCAAGGCATTAAAAATGTGGCAAATGCTTTTATGGCAAATACATTATAATTTGAGTGTTATCTATTCCTTCCTCAACTGCCACAACTTCCTCAAACTTTCAGCAGTTTCTAAATAGATAGGTTTCCTTAGCATATTGGCTCAAATATAGAAGTTGTTATCATTATTTATTTTATATGGATAGTTTTAGGTTATGGAGTAAGGGCGTAGGTATTGAATAAAGGAGACCACTCCAATGATTGTCCCCTATGGATATCATTTCCTCTGCCGCATACACATATAGTGACGTTTCCTTCTCAGACTGCAGGTCGCTCTGGTCTAGACTAGTTGGAGACCCCTTGCCATTTCAAATTGAAACTCGGGACATTTAACTCTATCACCTCCTCCCCCAGCATCACTTTCTTTCATTCATAGAAAACAGGTCTCCTGAAATAAATTCTTTCTTTTCACCACAATTTCTGCTGCCAACTTGAGGAACTTTAACGCTCACATGGATGACTCCAATCCTCTCATATCTCAGGTGCTTAAATTCATCTTCTTTTAACACTTCTCCAATCTTCCTAAGCTCCCCACTCAAGTAATCACATCCTGAAACTTGTAATCAGCCCCAAATGTTATACTTCCAAAATCACTTAGTCAAGCATGTCCCTTCCTGAACAAGATCTTCTTTTCTTCCAGGTTGTGAAAGTCACACACTCTGATTGTTCTTCAACATAAGCTAGTCCTCTAGTTCCTCATTCCTTTTCTATATTCCTTCTCTTGTTTTTGTTTTGTTTTATTTCCATTTCAACAACTCTCTTGCTAAAACACTGAGTTCTTTGCAAGCCCCAACTCCACCTAGAAACAGCTTACCTAGGAACACCCCAACTTTAAATGAGACCAACAAGTCCCCTGTCTACAGAAAGTCACCTGAGCATTGCCAGAAAAATATCACACAAAGGGACAAATATGGGTGTCATCCAAAATTAGGATGGCATATCAGTTGGGCCCTTAATTTGGCTCATCAATTCTATTCATTTATCTTGTTAATGTTCTCTTTCTTCACATTACAGAACTTGTTTACCCTGTCCCACCCCCATCTATCTTTTCTCCATAGATAAAGAAATTTCCTACTTTCCTGAGTAAAGAGAAAGTATCAGATGGTGTATTAGTTAGCCAAAGGGGTGCTGATGCAAAATATCAGAAATTGGTTGGTTTTTATAAAGGGTATTTATTTGAGGTAGTATCTTACAGATACCAGGCCATAAAGTATAAGTTACTTCCCTCACCAAAGTCTATTGCCACATGTTGGAGCAAGATGGCTGCCAAGAGTTCAGGCTTCTTTGGTTCTTCTCTTCCTGGGGTTCTGTTTCTCTCCAGGCTCAGCTGCTGTGCTCTTTCTCCACAAGGCCAGCTGTAGACTATCAGATGAATGGCTCGTCTCTTTTCCCAGGACCTTCTCTCCTTCCTCATGTCCAAGCTCCTCTGTGTGCTGACTTCCTGGGGCTCCAGCTCAAAAACTCGGCACCGGGGGTCAGATGTGGCTCAAATGGTTGGGTATCCATCTCCCATATGGAGGGCCTGGGTTTGATCCCTGGGACCTCCCG
The DNA here is from genome assembly GCA_004027955.1 of Chaetophractus vellerosus. Taxonomy (NCBI): domain Eukaryota; kingdom Metazoa; phylum Chordata; class Mammalia; order Cingulata; family Chlamyphoridae; genus Chaetophractus; species Chaetophractus vellerosus. Next base: position 10,231 of record PVKH010019162.1, read on the forward strand.
GTAAAAAGAAATAAAAAAGAAAAATACAGAAGGCACTCAGGCTATCAGGCCCCATGTGCAGGTGCGCCATCAGGCCCCGCAAGTGGGTAAGCTCCCCAAGCCCCGCAAGCCAGCCCTGCCGAGCCACGCAACAAGGTGATGACGTAACAGGAGAGATACACAAAGGAGAGCCAAGAAGAGACACCCTGAAAAACCAGGAACTAAGGTGGCACAGGCAGTAGGACACTTCTCTCCCACATCAGAGGTTCATATCCCGGTGAAGACAGGAGGAGAAGCATGAGGAGAGAGGGCAGAAAACAGACACAGAGAATTGCCCAGCGAATGGACACAAAAACAACAAAAACAGCAAAAATGGTGGGGGTGGGGTAAAAATAATAAATAAATAAATAAAAAACAACTCAGCACCAAACTCCAACTCTGTCCTTTGCCATGTCTTTTATCTGTGAGTCCCCACCCATCAAGGGGTGGGGACTCAATGCCCTACTGACATGGCCCAATAAAAGTCCAAATCATAATTTAATCAATTAAAAGTGATTCCTCTGAAAGACCAGTTTAAAAACATAATCCAATAACTATTTTTGGAATTTAAAAACAATGCCAAACTGCTACAGATGGCAACTGCCTTAACTTTTCTTGAGCAATCTGTGTCTATTGCTATTCTTTCCGCCTTGCCTTCTGTGATACTAGAGAACTGGTCCTTTCTAGTAAGGCTTATCACTTTACCACTTTACCTGTATTACTTACTGTATTATCTTCCAACTTCCCTGAAAATCACATATTCATGTTTTTTCCATTTTGTTTATCTTCAACTGTTCTCTCGTTTCGGTCCTTCCCAATGGCATTTAATCATTTATTTATTTTCAAGTTGCTCGTATCTTAAAAAATAAAAAACAAAACAAAAACAAAAAATTCCCCATTACCCACTTTCCCATCCAACTACTTGTATCTCTCTTTCTCTCTACATTCCTTCCTTGTCAAAATTCTTGAATATGTTGCCAATCCTAGCTGTCTATAATCCACGTCAGTATTAGTGTCCCGGGGCAGCTGTAAAAAATTAGCACAAACTAGGTGCTTAAAACAACAGAAATTGATTTTCTCGCAGTTCCAGAAGCTATAAGTCTAATATCAAGGTTTTGGCAGGGCCATGCTCTCTCTGAAGGCTGTAGGGGAGAATATGTTTTACGAGTTCCTTAATTTCTGGTGTTGCCAGCAATCCTTGGTGTTTCTTGGCTTGTAGAGCATCACACTAATCTCTGCATCTGTCATCACATGGTGATCTCTCCTTGTGTCTCTCTTCTCATAAGAACAACTGTCATATTGGATTTGAGCCCACCCTAATCCAGTATGATCTCCTCTTAACTTGATTACCTCTGCAATGGCTTGAATTCCAAATAAGGTTACATTCATAGGTACCAGGAGTTAGGACTTCAATTTTGGGGGAACACAATTCAACCTTTACCCCTCAAGGAGGTGTAAAGAAGCTAGGAGCACTCCCCCACTCCTAGTTATGACCATCTAAAATGTCTCCAAACCAAGGTTGTCATAACTAGAGAGCAAGGGAGTGCTCCTGGTGGCTAGTATGTAGAATCCAGAGATTCAGTGCCCAGGATAACTACCCCCCCAAAATTTTCTGACCTAAAGTGTCAATAGTGCTGAGGTTGAAAAATGTTAAACAGAAACAGTGCCTCCTAAGGTCAACCACAAACTCAATTTTTAAGTCCTTCTTCACTTGGATCCTAGCTATAGCCTTTGGTCCTCCGGCATTTACTCATGCCCTTTCATCTCTTTAACTCCCCTCCTGTTCCCCTATCCATTCTATCACAATCTCTTCACCAGTCTCTAACCAGAGTGAAAATTTCACAACAAAGATCTACATTTCCTGATGAAATTCCTTAAAGAGTTTACAATTGTTAGAAAGAAAAACTAAATCCTTAAAAAGTCTTATTAAGACCCTTCTTGAAATGAGAGAGCCTACGGCTGCAGGCAGGAGGGTCCCATCCATTGGCTGTATGGGACTGAGGCCCCCTCTCAATTGGAGGTGGAATGGACATCGCCATCCCAGAGTCCTCAGGATTGGGGAATGAACTATGGACTGGTATTCTACTATAGACATATTATGATTCTAACAATGGAAGAAATTACAACATTGATATGGAGGCAGTGGCCACTGGGGGCTCTGGGGACAGGGAAAGGGAAAAACAGGTGTAATACGGGGGCTTTTTTGGGACTTGGGAATCGTTCTGAATGACGTTGCAATGACAGATATAGGCCATTTTATATCATCCCATAACATGCAAAACTGCGTGGGAGAGAGTGTAGACTACAATGTGAACTATGGTCCATGCTCAGTGGCAATGCCCCAGGATGCGTTTATCAATTGTAATGAATGTGCCACATTAATGAAGGATGTTGTTTATGTGGGTGGGTGTGGGAGGTGTGGGGAGTGGGGCGTATGGGAATCTCTATATTTTTTGTGTAACATTTATGTAATCTACGTATCTTTTAAAAAATTATTATTAAAAAAAAGACCCTTCTTACTCCTCAGCTTCTATTCAAGGCATATCACCTAATTTTCTCTGTTGCAGTCGCAGTGATTTTCCAATTTCTATCTTCCTGAAATTATTTGCCTAAGCCTGTCCTTTGTTAGTACATCCATGCAGCTCACTTTGCCTAGGTGATGCCAACTTATCCCTCAGATCTCAGGTCTAACAGTTCCTCAGGTAATTCTTCTCAGATAAGATAAGGTAGATCTGTTATAAGATCCCAACTCCCTATACTATTTCTTCTTAGAACTTTTTGGGTAATATCTGTCAGATTCTCATGGAAAACGAAATATCTCAGTAAAAAAGTTACTTATATCCAATTATATGCCTATACCCCATCAAACTCTACTACTGAATGGGAAGTTTAAAATCAGATTCAGGTCAGGTACTCAGTCTATTTGCTTTTACATGAAGTCTACAGAAATAAGATATCTTACCTGTTATTTTTGTTGAGAAAATTGCAACAGTTTATTATTTATTTTAACTGAGATTCATATTTAAGGCTTATGTAATAAATTTGTGTTTGGGACTTAATTTGTCTTGTTTTGCTTTAAAATTTAATCCTCTGAGAAAACTCTATAAAATTATATGCGAATGTTCCAATAATTCTCTACCTATGGAATGCTTTATTTTTCTGCTATTAATGATTTCCACCCTCAAATATCTTTCTTTTAGACTCCTGGTCATTAAGTGCTGTCAGGCTCTGGTTCCCCTGAATGGAGTTCTACCTATTTGCATTCTGCTTCAAACTTTAACTAAGGATAATGTTCCCTACTTCTGTAAGGCAACTTGGGTTAGGCTGTCCCCCAGGACTTGGGCTGAGTGGCCTAGACCAACCCAGTCCTACTATGTCTTTTTTTTCCTGTTACATGACTGTTTAGAGCAGCTTTATTTGTCATCACCAAAAACTGGAAACAATCCAAAATACCCTCCAATACATGAATGGTTAAATAAGCTGTGGTGAATTGATACCACGGGATGCTAAGCAATAAGAAAGAATAAACTATTGGTTCATGAAGTAACTTGGATGGATCTCAATGGAATCATACTGAGCAGACAAGGCCACTTGCAAAACATCACATATAATGTTCTTGAAATAACAAAATTATAGAGATGAAGACCAGATTAGTGGTTCCTAGGGGTATAAGGCTAGGGGGAGGGTAGGATCCCAGCAGAGCTCTGGGTGATGGGGCAGTACTGTATCTCGATTATGTTGGTAGATATTTCAATCTACACATGTGATAAAATTGAATAAAACTATGCATGCACACATACAAATGAATGCATGTGAAACTGGTGAAATCTGAATAAGCTCTGTGTATCATACCAATTTCAATTTCCTAGTTGTGAAATCTGTAATTCAGAATAAAAAGTTTTTTAAAAAAAATTGCCATTTTTATTGCTGCTTTAAAAAGGGGGGAGATATTTGAATAGACCCCAGCTACAGGCTTGTAAAGTAGATAGAGAATGGATTGGGGTGGGAAAGTCTAGATCTGGGGTTCTACTGATGGCAGGGGAAGTACCAGTCAAGAAATTCAAGGTTTTTTTACTTATTTTTAAAAAACAATCTCATGAAGCAAAGCCAGGATATTTCTTGAATGGATGGATTTTTCTCAGTCTAGTCCTACCTGCCAGATTCAGGAAAAATTACCTTAGGGAGATTTTTTTTTTCACGTCAAAAAGCATTTTATACTTGCTCATGTATATACAAAATTATTGACTCCCAACATTGTTTATGCTACCCAAAGAATGGAATAACTCAAATATCTATCAACCAGGGACTGGTATATACATAACAATACATCCATATGATGAAATTCTATACACCAAAAACAAAGGAGGGAAGCGGATGTGGCTCATGCGACTGGGCTCCCGCCTACCACATGGGAGGTCACTGGTTCAGATCCCGCTGCCTCCTAAAGAGGACAGTGAGGTGATGCAACAAGATGACACAACAAGAGATGTGGGGAGGAAAAAACACAATGAAAGGCACAACAAAGCAGGGAGCAGAGATGGCTCAGGTGATTGGGTGCCTCAAGGAAGACAGACTCAGCAAGTGAAAAAAAAACAGCAAGTGGGGGGAGAAATAAATAAATAAATGAATAATAAATCTTAAAAAAAAATCAAAGGAAAAGAAGATATGTTTTATAAACTGATATGAAAGCAG
>PVKH010019163.1:0-14930 GCA_004027955.1 Chaetophractus vellerosus
AAAAAAAAAAAAAAAAAGAATGGCTTGTAATTTTTTGCTGATGTCTAGTCTAGGCATCTGAAAATGATGTGGAATTTACTCTGATGTTTAGTTTTTCTCTCTTGCCTAGGGATTTACTCTTAAGGAGCTGTGTACTAGCACTATTGTTTGACTCTTAGTTTGACTTGTTCTAGATATTTAGGATTGTTCCTGTTTAACTTCTCAAACCAGGACTAAGGAATAAGCCATTTCCAAGGGCCTTGGAGGGGGGGCACAGTAAAGGTGCCAGATTGCCTCTTTTATTTATTTCTTACCATTTTTCCCTTCTTTCCCTCCATTTTCCTGGTATGCCAGCAGATGGCACTTTCCAGCAGACCTATTCACGTAGGCCCCAGAAGCTAAAGAGGGGATACATTCATTGTAACCCTGCCCAGGTGGTGGTACAGAAGCAATGTCCTCAGGGCAGGCCAAGCCTCACAAACAAACTTTCTCAGAAGAGCTCTCCTCCCTTGCCTGGCCACATCTTCCTCCCTCTGAGTCCTTAGCAACCAGCCCAGGGCATTTGGGAAGGTGTTAAAAAGAATGTTTGAGAAGGCAAATTATCTTTAGCTCACTGCCTGCTCCCATGGTAAACAATGTCAAGGCCCCACCTGGCCTGGAAGTGTGAGACCCCTCCAATGCAGCAGACCAAGTTTGCTGGCCAAAATCTTAATGTACTGTAGGCTGTGTCACTCCCTGTCCCCTTTCTTGGGGAAAGAAGGGCCCTGCAAGCCCCTCAATCCATAGAATCCTGCCAGGGGCCAGAGGACCCGGTGCTGTTTGCTCCAAAGTTGTGGGGATGGGCACCAGCAGCTGCTGCTGCAGTTTTCCTCACAGGACTTTTCCAGCCAGCCAAGACTCCTTTCCTTTGCCCCTCTTTTCTGGGTGGTATCTAGCCTTCCCTAGGTGTCCTAAGCCCTAGAACAGTTTTACAGATAGTTTCTGACTGTCCTCTAGATATTTTTCTGGGGGAGAAGTGAGCCTTCTGCCTCTCTAATTCTCCAATTTTCTAGAAGTCCCCTGGTTGACTCATCACTCATTTCTTAAAGTTTTCTGTAGACTTACCTTAAAGGGTTTAACCACCCGAGTTTCAACATGAGTACATAGCTGAAAATCCCCTATTATTGCTCCCTACAATCTGAAACCTATGTCTCTCAGACTCTTGTATATTCGATGTTCGGTTTTCTGCTTTCAATGACACAATATTTTGCTAGGGGAACTGAGATTTTTAAAAAAGCAAGCAATCAAAAAACAACATACTGTTTTCGAATACTTGGTAAGCCATTTAACTAAATGGATTTTCCTAGACATGGCATGAGGGTTTATTCTTAATAAAGAATCAACAATCCTTTATTAAACTCTCCTCCTGGGCCAGCCACTTTTCTAGAAATTTGGAATATAACAGTAAGCAAAACAAAATCCCTACAGTCAAGAAACCTATATCTTTTAGACATATATGGTGGGGCTGGTAAATGGAAATTGATTTATTGCCATCATTAGCACAATCATCAGTAGAGATGGAATAATAATATAAGTATTTCTAGTTTGGCTATGCAATACTATTCACTCTTAAGCCACATCCTTCTCTACTCAGTGTTCTTATTCTACCCCCAATTTTTTAACACCTTTATTGAGGTATCATTTATTTTCCATAAAATTCATTGGTCTTAAGTGCACAATGGTTTTTAGTAAATTTATAGAGTTGTGCAACTATCACCATAATCCAATATTAGAACATTTCCATTTTCCCCAAAACAGATTCCTTATGCCCATTTGAAGTCACTCTTAGTTTCCATACCCATTTGCAGGAAACCACCAATCTATTTTCTACCTCTGTAAATTACTTTTTTGGATATTTAATATAAACGGAATCATACAATATTGTCTTTTTTCCAACTGGCTTCTTTTGCTTAACATAATGTTTTTGGAGTCCACCCATATTGTCACATGTATCAGTAGTTTGTTCCTTTTTTATTACTGAATAGTATTCCATTCTATGAATGTACCACATTTCGTTGATCCATTCACCAGTTCATGGGCTTTTAGCTTGTTTCCACTTTGTCTTTTATGAATAAGGCTGCTATGTATATTCATGTACAAGTTCTCTGAATTCTCCAAAGCATTTAGTTATGAACTATTTGGGAGAGCCTATTGATTTATATATATATATATAAATATAAATAAATTAGAATCCTTAAAATTGAGGAAGATGTCATTTCATCATTTTCTTTACACTCTGCATTGCCTTGCAGATGCTGCATGAATATATATTATCATTGATTGATTTACTCATTAATTGACTGAAGAATAAAAGAATGAACAAAAGTACTAATACAATTTCCGCTTGCTATTAAAATAATCTAAGAAATGGAAGGCTTATGGATGACATCCTCTCATACATTTTTACTGAAAACCAATTAAAATTATTAAAGTGCTAGGTTTCTACATTTGTATTGCTTCTTTAGAGACCTCTTAGTTTCCTTTCTTCTTAAGACAAACCATGGCTCTGCACCACTTTGATAGGGTAGCAAAAGCAAGGTATAGTAGCATATGCTTAATTCTTCTAACTATGCAAACCAACCAAAGAAGATCAGTTTGTTCATTTGAGAATGCAACTTTGATTAAAGTTTTCATTAAGGCTGGGAACCTTGCTCTCATCTTTCAGAGTATATGAAGAACTGGACTGAAATGGGCTTAAGTGGATGTCCTCCCTTAGTGTGAATTCCTCCCACATTTCATGGACTGAAAGCCAGTGTGATTTCTCTGTAGTCCTAACTGGATTAATGGGGTGCTCTACAGGAAGTGGGAATCAATTAAATCTCTTTACAGATGGAAACTGGAATTGGGGGTGATACAGCATGTGGGCTCAGTAGCTTGCATTCATTGTAATGATGCCAGACTGTAAGCAATTTGCCAAGCACATTCAAGGGAAATGTAAGACACTGAAAAGCTCACCAGGCCAGTCGTGTAAACAGAGAGAGAACTCAAAACAGAAAAAGCTCTTTAGCATCGGAAGTTTACCCTAATGATAGGGAGGGGAGAATAATTCACTGAAGGAAAAAAAAGCACTTAGGTTCTACATGAAATGCACAGCATTTCCTCCCCTCTAGCCTCCTCCAAACCACCTCAGAAGAGTTTGTTCTAAAAAATTGCATATAAGCTATAGGGAAAATCAGAAGCTGCAGCAGGAGAAAACACTTTGTCCTTCTGCGTATCTCCCCTCTGTAGAGTGTGTGGATCCAGCCATGTGAAAATATGTGAATAATAGCTAACATGTATTGAATAACTTTTTAAGTGCCTGGCACTATTTTAATTGGATTGCATGAAATAACTTAATGTAATTGGATTGCATGAAATAACATAATGACTTAGGTGTCATTACACTCCCCATGTTATGGATAAGGAAACTGAAGCACATGAAGTAACACGTTCAGGGTCACATAATAGTTGATGAAGCCAGGATTCAACCCGAAACAGTCAACACCAGAGTTCATGTGCATAACCCCTGACTTTTACACTGGTTCATATTCTTTTATCATTCTGGTAACACATGTACTTCTTTGTTGAAAATATCTTGGCAGGAGAATATAGAGAAACGTTTGATTTGACTCATTGAATGTCAGAGGAAGACAACCTCTACAGTTACACAACTTGGTATTGGTTAGGCCACCAGTACATTTTTCATCGAGGTGGTTAATTAATATGTATTCTATTTAGTTAAATGACTCTGGTGCCATTTTCATTGTTAATCTTCACTGTTAAGCATTTTGGCATGGTGGGATTATGTAATTTAAGAAGCTTCTAACCTAGTGAAGCTTCTGAAGAGTCAGAGAGATGAATTCAAAGAATTCTGAGATGCCAGAGAAAAGTAAAAGAGAGAGGTAAAGATATTCATCTGAAGCTACACAGCCAGTTTTAGTACCTGGACTAGAACCCAGTTTATCCTATAGTCCTATAGGATATCCTAATAGATATAAATTGTTTTTTTTTTAGGAATCAACTCTGTATCACTTACAAAGATAATAGTTTTTCTATGTATCAGGTTGAAAGAATTGAGATGATTGTTTTCAAAACACATTGACAGCATATCAAGTTGTAGAATTCCTATGGATTTCTCATTTGTGGGTTTGCAGTGTCTTGGTAGCTCCAGCAATAAGATTGATGTGCAGCTAACTTATCTCCAGGAAAGTTTTTCCCTACTAGATTCTAACTGGGGTAGTTTCCAGGAACCAAATCATTCATATATTTGAGTGTTACTTATACCTTTGGAGCTGTTGCTAGAAATTTGTCTACCATACTAAATAATAATTGTGAAAGCCTATTGGAGAATAATAAATAGATATGCCTGATTTGCTGATGCGCATAGACTGATACTAATGTCATATAGAAAGGAAAATTGACTTCATCCAGATTTACTTATTATGGGATTTCTAAACCTTATTAAAGTCCTGATTAAGTAGATGCTAATGCACAAGTAGATTTTGATCCCTTTGCAGGGAAGCCTTTCCAGGGTCAAGTCCAGTCTTGTAGCACAGTTAAGAAATTTTGATTGTGATGTTGATGGAGTACCCATCTGAAGTATGTTGGCAAGCTCAAGAAATGCAGTTGCCTCATGAAAAAGAAAAATGAGTGTTTACAATTTACTTAACAATAAATACTTAACAATGATGATGTTTATCCACAGAGGAACACAACTAGCAAAAGTCATTTTTAGAGTTATTTTTACATAGTTATTTCTTTATTTGGATTAAGGTAGACTTCATGCCTGTTGTGGAGTTACAGCAATTAAGTTTGACATTTATCTATTGATGTTAAAATTTTTTCACTTAGGTGTTTGGCTTTGGCCTCACTAAATAGTTTCAAAATCTAAGTATAGAGTCATAAAAAACAGCTGCCAAATAAAGGTCCTTTACAATATCTTTTTCAAGATCTAAAATTAATAACTATATAAATATTCTTCTCTGTTTCCAGATATTAATTTTGCTTTATTTATAAATCTGTTCCAGATATTTGTGGCAACTGATAAAGTGTTTGGTAGACTTTAAATTTTATTTTATTTTTTATTACTGATGTCTTGGAAGCCAATTGAATTAGATAGTTACATTTTCAGAATTAGTATTTTATAATCTAGATTTAATCAATTCAAGGTTGATTTGTACTTCCCTTGCAGTACAAGTACACATATGTTTGAATCATATTTTTCATATGCTCCAGGGGGCAAATCTCGAGTTAGGGACTTACATTTCTTATTAATTAGCTCTTTTGTATTATAAAACACCCAGTGAACTATGTTCAGATTATTCTTACCATCATGATTATTCAGGCTAGGCAGTGCAAAGCTTGGTTGTTTTAGGAAAGAATTGCATGGTCCATTTTCTAATTTATATTTTTCTACATTTATTGCCCCTTGTATCTGAATATAAACCTTTTCAACAACTATCCTACAACACCACTAACTTCCATGTCAGTGATTGCTGGGCTTCAGTTATCCTAAATTCCATGAAACATGAAGTGATTTGACCTTGGAGCTTTGGGTACATAATAGTTTTGGAAGTTACTAGACCTACTACTGCAAAGTGACTTGCATGTCAGTTGCTCTCAATCAGAGCCAAGCCTTTACTAAGGAGGTGGCATTTATATTTTACCTATAAATCTTAACATGGCGAATATACGAAATATGCTTTCCTATCTTTTGATGGAAATCTCTTATCTGTAGCAAAAGCATAATTCAAAGATGGATGTCATTTCAAATATATGTCCATATTTATCAGGAGAAATCTGACAACCAACTGCTAGAACACAAGCCTCATAAGGTAAAAGACAACCCTGAACCTGAGTTGACCAAGAGCGAATCCGTCGGAGGACTGTCACACGAGAACTATAGCTTGTCTTGTGAACTTGCAGAGGCACCGTAATAACCACACTCTGCCCTCCATAACATTAAGCCTGGAAAGGTCCTTGAGTTTAGACAGAAAGCAATTCATTGTAACCAGCTGGTGCATCCGTAAGAGTAATGTCAGCAAATTCCCTCAACCTCTAGAGGGGTGGGAGTGGGGGCCAGGGAGAGTGGCAAAAATACAGGAAATGCATAGGGCTTCTCAAGAAGAAATTTTAATGAGTGTATCTAGACTCCCATGAATAATGATAATCTGTTGTGAACCACAATTTAAGAAGGAAACACAGAAATGGATTGCCTCCTTATAAATTCCATCAGGTCAGGAATGTTATAAATGCCCTTTTAAGGTCCTTTCCTTCCATGTGAGCCTCTGTAATGCAAATTATCCAACAAAGTTGAAAGATACCAATATCATGTTCAGGCAGAATACACTTGAATTTCCTCATACATACTTTCATAAAAATCTTAAATTACGGTGTTGGATTTACAATTCTGCTCAGTTCTGACTTTTATTCCCATCGTAACTACATTGCTCTCTTAGATGATTGACTGCAGCATGGGAAGGAAATGATAGATTGAAATATTGGATAGCCTCATTTTCTATATCAAATTCATTCCATTTAAAATTTCATTTATTGGAAGTGACGTCAGTGTGGATGGCTGTCTTTGCAACTTCAAGTGGTCATGTTTGGCTTTCATTGCATTCTTACCGTCTTCCCAATGCGGACTTTCAGATTTTTATTTAGTTTGGTTAATGCTCTGAATGGAACATTTGTCAGTTACATTCAAAGACTTCACAATAAAGCAGGAAAGAATATGAAACTGCCTAAAAGAAGTCAGAATGTTTGGAGAAAAAAAAAGCATTTCATGCCTATCAAAACTAAAACAAGCAAACTTTTACCAGAGTTTACATGTCTGCACTGAGAGACATGTACAAGCATATTCATGTTTTGTTAATGGCACTTAGCATTAGTTTTTTGTCTAGACTTACAAAATGCAGAAGTATTTTAAAAGTTGTAGATGGACGCACACCAGGTTATCAACAGTATCTACCTCTGCAGGGGGAGATGTGAGAAGCAGGATTTGGGTTGTTACATTTATTAAAAATGCTCTAATATTTTTAAAAGAATGTATCCAGATATTATATGATATTAAAATTTAATTTTTAAAATATCATAAAATGATTTATTTATACCAGGTGTTCCAAAATTCCCAAAAGAAAAAATTGACCCTCTGGAAGTGGAGGAGGGAGATCCAATTGTCCTCCCATGCAACCCTCCCAAAGGACTTCCACCTTTACACATTTATTGGATGAATATTGGTGAGTAATGGACTGTTTTGTCAATAAGAGGGCATTTTAATTTCACTCATCATGGCAGATGATGTATCCAAAGATAAAAAATGAACACCAGGGAGCAGATGTAGCTCAAGTGGTTGAGTGCTACCTCCCACATGGGAGGTGCCAGGTTCCGTTCCCCGTGCCTCCTGAAAAGACAAAATCAACAAGCAAAACAAACGAAAAAAAACAACTCAGGGAAGTTGATGTGGCTCAATGATTTAGTGCTGGCTCCCCATATATGAGGTCCTGGGTTCAAACCCCAGCCCCTGGTATCTCAAAAATAAATAAATAAATAAATAACACCAGGATATCAATGTAGAATCAAATAGGTTTTTAAATTTAGTTTGTTACATTCTGACCTTAGAACTAAATATACACTGAAGGATATACATGGAAATACTAAAGATCACCAAATATCTCTCTATTTTTTACCATATTAGAGAAAAAGCAGAAGCAACACATATGATAAAGTATGTCTATGAGGAAAATATATTCTATATTCCAAACAATTTATTTAGCTTTGCAAAATAACCCACGTTAAAGCTGAGGATGGCTTGTGTCTTTGTTACTAGCTTTATATTTCTATATTTAAAATGTTTAAAAAATGCTAATATTTCTGTGCTAATGTTCCCTCTGCAAAATACAATGGCCCACAGAGAAATGAGTATTAATCTCTGTGTTTGATTTGCCAAAAATTTTTATTCTTGAATTGAAATTCTTCTTTTAAAAAGCACATGTAGCTTATGCCTTAGTAATGTTTCTTAAATGATTTTTCATTGTGGCTCAGAGAAAAGTGAATGAAGCTGCTCCTGTCCTCATGCAAAAGTCCCAGACTCCAGTCACCCTAGAATCTTCCTGGCTGCATGCAGGACAGAGAGATTAATAGCTCACGTACAACTTTTAGGAAACTCTGTTTTAAAGAAATATGATTCTAAGAAAATAAGTCATAATTAGACCATTATTGGAACTGACCAGTTTTAAGATAAGCCAGTGCAGACAGAAAGAGCCAAGTTAGAGGCTCGGATTTGGGGAGGTAGACCTGTACAGACTGCTGGTCCACCCCTGGGTTTCTCTAGTTAATGATGAAAACCTTTTTTTTTTTTTTTTTTTTTTTACTGTCAGCTCACTCTTTCCTCCTATTCTGAGAACCCAACTTGAGAGGAATATAAAGAGCAGACAAGTAAAGAAAAATAAAAGATGGTAATGAAAAAGGAAGATGAGGTACAATAAGGGAAAATTGCCCTCTTTTAATGGCAAGACTTTTTCTTCCAGAATTGGAACACATCGAACAAGATGAAAGAGTATACATGAGCCAAAAGGGAGATCTGTACTTTGCAAATGTAGAAGAAAAAGACAGTCGGAATGATTACTGTTGCTTTGCTGCATTTCCAAGGTTGAGGACTATTGTACAGAAAATGCCAATGAAACTAACAGTTAACAGTTGTAAGTCCAAATAATTTATTGTTCCTTCGTGAATGCTGAATGCAAATGTGTCTATAATTTCTTTCTGGCTGAAGCAATTTAAAGCTGGGTTGATATTTTCTGGCATTGTTTAGTGCAACTCTAGAGACTTCATCCAGATGAAAGAGACATCTGCGGATGCAGATCTGCAGTAGCTCTGTTTCTCACAGCCAGAAAATCAAATCTCAATTCGTGGTACTAATGTATTTCATTTGACATCTGCAGGATGTAGTCATTTTCAGTGTGTGAAATACACAATGAAATTTGAGATTTTCTAAGCAAGTCTTGGGCATTCATTGAGTCACTGTGATCTTGATAAACCAACAGGCTGAAAATGGAGGAGAAAATAGTAAAAAGGAGTCAAAAATCGAAAGAAGCAGCATTAAAACTTTTATTGCTTCAAGCCTTTGTCCTTTCCCTCCTCCCAAATTGGCAGAGTTATGTGTATTGCTCCCCTTGCATACTTGATCCTGCAGATGCCAAACTAGATTCCCAAATGGGAAAAAGTAATTAGTGGGAAGAAGAACCATAACATCCAAAGGGCATAGATAATCTCCAACAGTTGACTGACTGAATAATTGGCCCTGGTATAGATGGAAGTTGGCATTACCATTCCATTGTCTAATTCAGTCTGTGAAATTTTAAATCGTTATATGTAGATACATTATGCCAGGGCTTCACTATAGCATCGTTTTGGTAGTCTGATATTCTCTGAAATGGAGCAATGATTTGGATCCACTGCATCTGCATTCATTTGTGGTTGTTCAAAACCTAGCTCGTTAGGAAGTAGTTTTTTCAACTATATCCCCAAACACAATGTTCTAGTGAAGCACTGTTCTACTTCATTTTGTAATTTTTCAAGAGAAAAAAATACAACTTCTCATTCTATATTGATATCAGCATCTACCATTATGTTTGTGTTTTTTTTTTCTTCCATTTTTTTATTTCAGTAAAGCATGCTAATGACTCGAGTTCATCCACAGAAATTGGTTCCAAGGGTAAGTTGAATATATGTGGAGTGTTGGCATTTATTTTCACCTTTAGTAGCTCATTGTCATCTCAGATTTTAAACTTTTCTTTTAATGTCCTTGAGAATTTATTGCAATACTAATATTTCCTGTTAAGGAAAACCCCTTAGCATTGAGGGTTCTGTTGTCCCCATCCCCGCTTAAACATATGCCAAGGGAATGATCTTTATAAATATGTATCTCTCTATATAACCCATATAAATATATATTTTAACAGAGTAATTATTTTGGATCTCCTAAAATGTCTCCCATGGTACATTAGTTGATAGCTGTTATACAAAGAAAGGAAAAAGAAATGGTTGGGTGTCAATAAAAGAGAAAAAACTGGGTTTAAGAAAGTTAAATGGATATTTTTCTTGCAGGACTTGTCTTGGAATATTTAATAAGCAACTGTACATTGTGATTCTCTGAGAAAGAGTACAGTGTTGCAGCATTCCCAAACTCATTTGTGCCTGGGACCATTTCCCCCCATAGAGCATCTGCTATAGCTAATGCTCTATGGAAGATGCCTGAGTAAAGCTGAATTATACAGTAGGCTACTTTTCTATAGTGAGAGGATGCATTTACTTGAGTGCAACAAACATTACTTATAACATTTGGATCAGTGGCTTAACTTAGATATAATACACCAGCCACATCAGCAGGGATGGGTGAAGGTTCTTCTTAGTGCATCCTCAGTTTGAAAGTTGACTGCTTAAGTGTGCAATTCAATGTCATTTCCTTTGAGATAATAATCCAATCATATATATTGTTGCATCTTTACAGTACTGAATAAAAATAATTGCACATAGTACATGTACAAGAAATATTTTTAATAAATAACAACTTGCATAGAAGATATAGCAAGGCTTTCATGGCTTTCGATGCCTTTAATTCTTCCCCTCTGATAGTAGAATATCGGGTATTTTACTCTCTTTCTATATCGTGTCAAACAACATCGGATATGAGATACAATTTGCATGTATATTTGGAAATGAAATAAAAATTTGCAAGAAGAAAATGGAAATCTCTGAATTTGATATCATATTTGAAAAGTAATCTTTGGAAAATAAGAGATGAACATTTTGATAAGCATTTAGTGAGAAATCGCTAATCATTCCCCACAACAGTATTTCTCTTTGAAGGCCTGAAACTATAAGTAGCGTTGCTTGAAGAACTTGATAAACTTATAGATGCTTTGTGTCCAAGAGAGGCTTCATGAATCAGCATCAGAGCCAAGTATGATTAAAATGTAGAATATAACATCATAGACTGACTAAACTTAAGGGCTTCCATCAAGGAATTATCTCAAATAGTGTTTGAACTTCTGAATTGGAAGATATGATGTAATCATATCCTTCTTAAAACTTGATGCTGCATCTAGTTAATGCATACGAGGGATTAATAGTGGTTCGTGTTAAGAGGCGTCTATTTAAATGGAATTATATTAAAATGCACACACACAGAGGTAAGTATGTTTTAATAAAGGAGTTTAACACTTTTGGCTTGAAAACACATAAGACTTTTCTTTTTTGTTTTATAGCAAATTCAATCAAGCAAAGAAAACCAAGACTCCTGTTGCCTCCTACGGAGAGTGGCAGTAAGTCTTCAGTCACTATCCTCAAAGGGGACACACTGCTGCTCGAGTGTTTTGCTGAAGGCTTGTGAGTAACATGACTCATGTTCATGACATTACCCAGACAATTCTTTAGCATAAGATATCAATTCAGAGAGGGCCTGTGTACACATTTTTAAATTACTTATTTTTTTAAAATCCTGTTACTACATTTCTGGAGGAAGTGGTTTGCACCTCACTCTATGGCTGGGACTGAGACTGATTTGTAATGAGATCCCTCTGTTGATCTGTGGTAGTGTGAAAAGAAGGGGCAATGACAATATTCTCTGTACCTAAGTCATTGGGGGACACTAAATTTAAAGCATAAGGTTGTGAGTGGGGGTCCATTACTCCTGGTATCAGGACTTTAAAAATCTTGCCTCACTCCTACTTACTCTGCTACTAGTTCCGCTCCCTCTTTAGGCTCCAACGATCCCGATTTATCTATATTTCCCCTGTTACTCTTTGCACATAAAGATGTCTAGACAATGTCATTTAGAGAGCCTGGAATTAAAATATAACTAACTGTAACTTTATACACATCTGAAAAAGCAAAGCACTTTTAGATATCTTCTAAGAAAAGCCCAAAGGACATATATTTGGCCACCTCTTGAAAATTGTTGCATTTATTGAGTTAGTACCATAAGTCCATGTAAACAAGGACAATCTTATTTAATATTTGGTCTTTCAAAATCACCTGTTTCCTACCACCACATGTCCATCCTTTCGTTGGGAATACTATGGGTGCATACATTCCACCTTCTGAGCAGCTGAGTTTTACTCCTTTGAACCATAATCAGTTTGCAAGTTGACTGCTTACAGCTGGGATTCTAGTTAGTGGACAAGGATTTAAAAGTTTTAAAAATCATAAGTCATTGTGTATTCTGAATGTCTGCTTTTTATTGGATTATAAAGAGAAAAACAGATTTTCATCCTTAATTTACAATCATTTAGCTTTGTACACACTTCTTTCTATCCAGCAAAAATACCCAGGTGGCTTATCCATCTTCAATTGCCAGTGTATTGACTTAAGCTAGTTAGATGTGTTGTGCCTGGCACCTTTTCTGCAAATTTGGTCTCTTTGTATTACTTTAGATGATGAAAAGCTTCATCTTTTGATGAATCATAGTGGTAAACACCTGCTCTATTGGTCTTATTCATATGTGTTTATAGTGGTAGAAATTAAAATGTTTTCAGGGTTCATCACTATTCTGAGTTGACTCTGGGCAGGGCAAACATTTCAGTAATTATTTATTCTTTATTTCCCACAAATGCCATCGTTTACCTCTTGAGTTGTTGGTATCTGCTCAGTTTGCCTTCAAAGTAGTAGAAATGCTTCTCTCATGTGCCTTTTAGAATATTAAATGTCATGAAGCAATACATTTAAAAATGACAAATATGGTTTGTCCTTGATATGAGAATTCCTGAGGCATTGTCAGAGAGAAGTGGTTTCTCTCTTACTCACACTGGGTTTGCATTGGGTAATCTTGGCTAATCTGTCCTCTTTGACATCAAGGGAATACATTTGTAAAAAAAAAAAAAAAATTGGCTAGATTATTGCTAGATTACTTTTTAAATTTTTAGGAAGTTTTTTCAACTACAAATCTCTACCTGAACAGAAATTATAGCTAAGACTTATTTTGCTTTTATTAGGTGTCAGGTGCTGTTTTGCACTTTACACACATTAGCTTGTTTTATCCTCACTACTTTCCATGGCTATTATATCTACTGGCAGATTATATAACTAAAGTCAGAGAGTTGAATTCACTTCCCCAAGCTTATGTAAGATGGAGTTGGAATTCCATCTAGCCTGTCTTTAGGGCCCTAAACTACCTCTAATTTACGTCAGTATAATATTTTAACCAAATGAGTTCAGTTCAGTTAGAAGGGGGGAAAAAAGAACAAGTCAAAAGTGGCATTACCTCTGATTCTGAAAAAGTGGCATATGGATACTATTTCAGTAAATGATTAGTGATAATGAATATGTTGATAATGTTAAGTAAAACAAGGAAGTTTTAACAGGGAAACCCATGTGAGTGGTTTAGATTTCATGGATTCTGTGAGTAAGGTGGAAATTGTGAATAGTCAAAATTGTCTTTGCAATCTCAGTAAGAAGAGTAAGAGGTTCACACCCTAAGAGATGCACAAGAGCTCATTCATGTACCAATTCTCACTCACTCATGCCCTATTACGTGGTTGGTAGACTCATCTGAACCGCTCAGATTCTTATCTCCTTTTTTCTTTTATAAATTCATGATTTTAAGCTGTGTATGATTCTTTTGGAAGACACATGTGAGCCAAGGAAGTAGAAGAATAATAAACCAAACAAGGACTTGAACAAAAATTCAAGATTATAAGATAATGTATATTTGTGTGTAAAAATGGATTGGGGAGTAGATGTAGCTCAAATGATTGAGTGCCTGCTTCTCATGTACAGAGTAGATCCCTGGTACCTCCTAAAAAACAAACCAACAATGAAAAAACCAACTCTCATTGGGGAGTGGATGTAGCCCAGTGGCTTAGCGCCTGCTTCCCATGGACAAAGTCCTGGGTTCAATTCCCAGTACCTCCAAAAAAAAAATGGATTAAGGAATATATTTTCCCTCAACCCCTCTTTGCTCAAATACTATTATTAAATGTTGCTTAAAATAAAAAAGAAACAATAAACTTGGTGACAATATAGCTGGAAGGTCTTGCAATGGTATAGCCATGTCCCTAGATAAATTGTCTCACATTAACCTTATACTTTAAAATAATCATTTTATTTTATTATTTAAAGTAATAGATATTAGAGGATTAGACCAGTTTGTGAGGATTAGACCAGTTTGCAAGGACTGGCATTAGAAAAAAAAATACTCTTGCAGAAAATGAGATGCTTGCACTATTAAAGTGTGGACTTAGGGGGTAAAAGCCTCCTGTTTTGGAGGACCTGAGGTCCAGAGCAGCCTGTAACTTGGCAAATTGCCATTTTGACAGATGGAGTGAAAAGTAAGCAGTTAGGAGACTGGGTGATGCATCCTGTTAGGCGGTGTGCTCACAGCTGCCCGTCTGGCCATCATTACCTTTTCCTACGGAAGTATGCATGCATTCTAAGCTTGGTAAAATATAAGGGAGTTGCTCCCATACTGTAAGGCAGGTAACTGCTTGAGCCTGAGTAGGAAAGGGAAAGCAAGAAATATGATTTCTGCTGAGAGAGTAAAGTGCCTTCGTCTTTACCTCTCATATTTTTTGCATAATAACTGGATTATTTTAACGTGGTCTACCAATACAATTTTGATAACTGAAGCAAAAATGTGAAGTAATTGTTCAATTGTTAACTATTAACTAATTGGCAGTTTGACTACAAGAATATAACCCAAGTGTAAGTGGTTAGGAAGGACATAATGGAAGAAGCACAAATAGAATAGAACATATTTGATGTCACACAAATTTAAGTTATATCATTTGTGAATTCAGTGACCTTAAATTAACTAATTTCTTGGTGCTTCCGATTCTTTACTTGTAAAATGGTAATAAAAATGCCCACCTTTCATATATATTCAATAACTCAGAGCTATTTATTAATAAGAATTAACATGATGAGGAAGAAAAAGT
>PVKH010019164.1:0-14927 GCA_004027955.1 Chaetophractus vellerosus
AAAATATTTAATGTAATGAATATCTCAATTTGACATGTATTTTAAAGACTGTATCTGCTTAAAAAGAGATTGTGAGGGGTGTTCAGCAGTGGCTCTGGTAACACGATTAGCCACTAGCTATATCTCTGCCCTCTTATTCCACTGTCTAACACACACCCTTCAAAACAGAGCTCTCCATAAATACGCGAAAACGGCCCGGCGGACGAAGACTGTTCTTCAATCAAGCAAACATGCAAAACCATATCCAAAACTCACAAGGTGTAGAGCTTGTGAGCTTTGTCACTGATCTAGTGACAAAACTGTAGGGAAACGAGTCAGAGGTCTCGGCAAGCCAACCTATCCTTGCTGCATAGAGCAGCAGATAATGAATCACTCCTAATTCACAAACCACACTGGAAGAGAGGAAAAAGAACAAGGTAGAGGAAGAAAGATGGCAGAACACATGAAGAAAGAAGTTCCCTTTAGGAGAAGATCAATTAATGAAAAAAATTACATTTTTATTTCACTTTAGAAGCCATGCTAGAATAAAGATTAAGAACTTAATTAAATAAGTTTTGTTTAATTTGAGTAGATAGCTGCTTTTAAAAATAATAGTGCTAACAAGGAAGAAAACAAGACAAGAACTAATGGAAGTGAAACAAAACAATTGCACATTTCTGCAGTTGTTAAAAAGAATTATGATAAAGGATATTTCCCTGTACACAAAATTCACTTTCTTTTAACAGATATACAACAGATCACTTTAAAGTTTAATTTTTAATATAGTTTATTACTATAGTTTATTAGTAAAAATCAGGTGTTTAAATATTTTATCTGATGAATAAGGTATAAATATTTCATGGATAAAATGCAAAAAGAGGATCAATTTTAGGATTAATTTCACCTGTACATATTTACAAATTATTATGCTATCCATATATTATGATATTATTTACCTAATAATGCTATACTACTGGTATTGTATAGAACACAATAGTAGTATTCATTGCATTCTCACTTAGTGAATACAACAGCTGGTGAGTTGTTTAGAAAGTAAAATTTCTCATATCTATGAATTTAGGATATTCAGAAATATATTGCTCCTTCTCAGCAACAACCCTAGACATCTTATCAATGACCTGAGTGGTCTTTGTTTCCACATTTTTCCAGTAAAATTGCATTAATCCTAACGGCAATTCCTGCACAATGAATCTGCCGTCATCAGTTAATTATATTTCTTCAACTACATCTACACAGGAGGACAAATGAAGTTTAAGCTTTTTTTAATTTTTAAAAAATTTATGTCATCTGTGTAAACTTTCTTCTGCTATATCAAATTACTTCATCATTTAATATATGGAATGGATAGAAATAAATACGTTAGAAACTAAAAGTGGATAAAATCCATTGATGTTATGCCAGCAACCTTAAGCTCCATGAGAAAATGAACACCAAAGTCAATGATTTAGAAAAACAAAAAAGAAAAAGCTTCTTCTTGAGTTAAAGCAATGGACACAGTTCACAGAGCAGGCAGCTGAATGCAGCTTCATGCACAATTGCACCTATAATAAATATATTGTGATACTGATGATGCTGGTTCAGTACCGACTTCAAGGCAACCGGAGTGCAAACCACATACAAGCATGGTAAGTTTATCGTAACATAAGCAAAGACTTTATGTGTACACAGAAAATAAAATGAAAGGGGTGAGAAGCTTTGGACATTTCTCAGGAAACTGATATTCAAATAATTTTGGAAGTAGATCCAAACATACAAAGAAGTACGAACAAGACTAACCAGAGGGGTTGACATTCCTTTTCATTACCAAGGGGCAAGCAGAGCGGAATCATAGAACAGAAGAGTGTACTTTCTTTTTCACAAGAACTAAAGTCAGGTAAACCTGGCCTGCAGAGGCCAGCCCCTTCCTAAAGGCGGAGCAGTGCAGGGAAGCCACGCTGGGATGAAAGGACCAGGCCCAGCTTGGGACCCGTTCATATGCTTTGCCTTAACCAAATTTCCAGACAAATACAGCATTGCAAAAACATTCATTACAGTACCTAGTTACTTGCAAAAGCTTTATAAACTCCAAAATTTCTAGATAATACTTTCAATACAAGCTCTCCCATGACTGTTAAAATATACATTCAAAATTTAATGAATGCAACCAACCATTTAAATGGTATGCTTTTATATATCATATAATTTAAAATTACATACCCTTGACACAAAACTATGCTTTGTTCTGCGGAGGATGATTAACAAAACAAAAAAAAAGAAATAGAAAAAAAAAATAATAAAAGAAGAGCATGAATTAAAAGAATATAAATTATCATATTATCATTTTAAAAATTAATTTTAATAATGAGAAAAATTCAGTATGGTCTAGGAAATGATAATAGCAAAAATTTTGAATAAAAAGGGAGAAAAGTTTAATATGTAGAATATTTTAATTTTATGATTATCACACTTAACATTTCATTATTTAATATGACTTATCTACTTAATATCAAATATTAAGAAATTTGATAACTAAATTCCAAAAAGCGGTAGAAAGAAAACAAATGTGTACAACCATGTAAAAATAACAAAAACCTTGGATCTTGGTTAGGTTTACTCTCATGCGAATAATGTATTAAACACTTCTTCATTTTTTTTATTTGACACACAGTTTCATTCATTCATGTACTTAGTAAGTATTTATTGGAAATCTACTAGAGCCAGGTAGCATGCACCCGATCGTAGGCAAACAATGGTGAATAAAAGAGACGTGTCCCTTGGCAGGCAGACATATAATAATTAAACTACACAAAGTATTCCATGTGAATGTAGCTACGAAGGGACAGTTGCATGCTCGGAGAAGGCTGTCAGCACCTCTTTTACTCCTAGAACCTGAGCACAGGCATGCTCCGGCCACAGAACAGGCTGTAGTCACTGCGCCGCCTGGGCATTTGTGATCTTGGGCAAGTTTATTTAAACTAACAAGTTCTAATCTTTCAGGACAGAACTGTAGCCTAAACCATAATTCACGAATATCTTCTTAGTTCTTTTCTGAGTAGTCTTTCAGCAGTATACATTCGCAGCCAAACACCCCAAATAGAACATGACGAACAGAAAAAGGCTAACAAATCAATAGCTCCTTATCTTGTCTTCTTAGTTCATTGACAAAGACCAGACTGCTTATCTTAAAGTAATGTAAAATAGTTAAGAGAATTAAAGGACTACTCTGAGTCAGGCAGTCAGTCCCCCAAGTACCAAGATAAAAACCGCTGGACATAGTTTAGAATGCTACAGCGTGCAGGAATGATGGGGAAAGCTATCAACACCTCTGGTTTTCTTAAGGAACCAAATCTGCATGTGTAGAAATGTTGACAAGTATCTCAAGCTTAACCCTCTTTGAATTAATGTGTGTGGGTATTCCAATTTAAACATTAGTTGTCTCCATGTTTATTTCACATCTTTTCAGCTTTCTTGATATTTCTTTGACATTATTACTATAAACTTTCTAGTCTTCCAACGTTTTCTCTTCTGTATTTCTGCATAACTGAAAGTTCTCAAAATAGTAGCACTAGAGCAGGGGTTCTTAACCTTTTCTGTTCTGCGGACCCCTTTGCCAGTCAGGTGAAAACCACAGACCCCTTACTAAATCTGTACTATACTGTGTATTATTTAATAAATATATCACACATGCACCAACACGTCTCCACAAGAATACTGGTTTTTTGGATTTCAATTCAAGTTCATGGACCCCTTGTTAAGAGCTCATGCACTAGAGGCTTCTTTAAAAATAACACTGTTGCTGAATAGGGGACAAGCTCTCCAAAATAATTTCAGACATGATCTATTTTCACATACAAACTCAATTCAGCATATTTGTCTTAATAAGCAATACATCCAGTCATTGCTAAAGAAGGGAAAGCTTCCAGAGTGGTATGATTCCAGAGTGTCAGGAAAGACTATAATTTCCCTTCCTGCTCAAAAATGTCTGAAATTCATAAACAAAGGCGCTTACTCAGGTTTTCTTTCTGTATTTACATTAAAGTCCAAGTAGCACTGGGTGAGGCAAAACCATGACTTAAATGCACAGAACGGGATAAATGATGGGCAGCTAGTAAGTTATTTACAGTAGATTTCAACAGAACAATGGACACAGTTATCATAAGGGCCCTTTATCTGAGAAGAGATAGAGTGTTATAGAGAATAAAAATGTTACAAAAATAGAAAGTTTATGAAAAAGAGCAAAAACACATCAGTGAATAAGAACTGTGTAAGACAAACCACAAAACACTGAAAATGTCTGGAGAGCTTTTCTTTATACATTTTTAATATGAAATGCCAAGCTGCATAGTGCAAAACACATTATACCAACAAAATATATAAACAGGTAACTTTATATAAATTGAACAAGCCACCCAATTACTTCTAGGCCAGGTAAAACAAAACAAAACAAAACAATATACCTGATTCCAATGTTGGTTTAGCACTCACCTGCATGATATTTGGTAAATGGCAAAAGCTCAATTTCCTTATCTAGAAGACTTGGATGGCATATAGGATACCTCTAGACTCCACGTCCCTTCTGAATTTCTTGAGATGCAGGATCTCTAGTCTAACTTCAGCCACACAGCAAGTGTACCAGGTTGTCCTTACCTACCCAGGATTGTCTCCCTCTGTGTGGAAACTTACGCATCTTTGATAAAGAAAGGTGCTTAACCTCCACCCTCCAAACAGCATACATTCAAACATTTGCTTACAAATAATCCACCACCCATTCCTTCATCCCTTCCACTGCCAAATGTTAATTTAGCATCTATTGGTGCTAGAAATACAGTGATCAATAAGACTGGTAAATTCCTTACTCTTTGGTGATAAAAATTCTAGTGAGGAGGTCAATAAACATGTAAGCAAACAAATCCACAACATAAAGTTTAGTAGTTGTAAGTGCAGTGAACTAAAATAAAGCAAAGTCAAGTCTAGAGACTAACACAGATAGGGAAGTGTTTTATAGGAGAGCTGTCAGGCAAGGACTTATAAAGAGGTAATGAGCGAGCAGAGGTGAATGAAGGAAAGCTGGAGAGGTAGGAGTATCAGTAGCAAACACCATGACGTGGGAGCAAACCTGCCATTTCTGAGGAAGAGACTGTCCAGAGGGGGCTGGCACAGAAAGTCTGAGGAGTCAGGGCAGGGTCCAAATCAAGAGTTCTGATAGATTGGCTGCGGGGTTTAAGAGAAAAAGTAGAACTAGGGACATTCCTTGTTTAAACAGATACCAAATACTGAAATAGGGGACACTGAAGAGGAAAAGCAGTAGTGAGTAAGAAAAAGTTTGGGCCATTTTAAGTTGCAGGGCCTATTAGGTATTCAAATATGTCAAACACATAAACAAAGCAGTCAGAAATATAAGGAAATAAAGCAACATGAAGTAAAATGGCAGTAATTATTTCTCCAGATTTATTTTAATAACAGAAAGGATAAGAAACTAGAGATATGAAAAAAATCTACTGTCAAAAAAATTATGACACAACCTTTCCCCTATCCCAAATCTTAGTAATCATTTATTCATTCACTCAACCAAAAAATATTTATTAAGTGACTACGAAGTGACAGATACGGTTCTAAGCACCTGAGATGCAAATATTCTCTATTTGTCCTTATGCTATCCTATTTTTGAAGAATATCAGAGGGAATATATTGAAAAAATATAAAATTGCAAAACCAGCAAGACAAACCAGCAATTTCATGCTGGCTTAGATTCATGGAATGAATGTATTCTCTGTTATCACTTCCATAACAGGAGAATTCCATAAAAAATTGAATTACATGTTGAGAGACCATTAAAATCTTAATTCTTACAATATCATAAAACATAGGTGGCACCACCATTTGGAATACTTTTTTCAATGAGCCAGTTATTTTGGTCTAAATAGTGGATGAAATCCTTCTATCCAATTATAGTTTACTGTTACCAATAAACTGGTCTATTTGAACAATGTTTGCCACCTCACTGGCCCATCGAAATGACAAAATTCAAATGTGAACTAAACAACAGCAGATCCAAGGTCTCTAAAAACGCAAAATGGTTAGTGGTATAATATACATCACGTTCAAAGCAGAAAATATATATATTTCTGATAAAAGGAAATGTGTCTAGGAAATTAAATTATACATGCAAGGAGGCAGAGACAAGAACCAAAGAAACCTACTGCACAGACCTTTGCAAGGTCATGTGAGATTCTCCAGGCAAGTAGCTGCGTGCACCTGCCCTGCCGCGTGCACCTGCCGTGTGGGCAGAGGAGCAGCCAGGACTGCTGCACTCCGCGGTGAGCACACTCTGACATGGGAGGGGCTCTCTACTGCCTTCTGATCACTGGGATAGAGAACCAGCCTTCTCATCCATAAAGAAGCAAATCATCTCCACAAATGGCACCTGGGTTTCTGATCCTTGCCTAGACTGCCACCATCAGCTCCTCGTTCCTGCCCACTTCACCTTGTGCTCTTAGACTAAGTCTTGGACTTAAATGTTCTGAAGTTTAAACCATCTCTTGGCTTCTAATCACTAACTCAGGTCCTCCTGCCTCACAAGAATGACTCATTACCGATCTTGGTAGTTTGGGTCCCAGACTTTGACCCAGGATTCTGACTGACGCTTCGTTTATTCTGTCTCCTCATCTAATAAACTCTGGTGCTAATCTCTTCCCTGGCAAATAGTTTTGTTGAGATTGAAAGCTCCAAAGAACTCTTAAATCCTTGTTTGTGATATAAACAATTTTCTGTGTGATGGTAAAAAGGTTTTAAAAAGATGGATTTTCCCCTAACAACAACAACAACAAAACGATGTCTACCTTTTAACCTCTTGGTTTAGAAGAGAAATAAAAGTTCTATTATTTAAAGGAAACTTCAGACAGTCTTGTGAAACAAGCCTGCACATTTGTCAAAAAAAACTATTGTCAGTACTTCAAACATTGCAATTCAAATAGCACAGATAATGTAAACTCACTTTAATCTTCTTGGAAATGTCTACAGCCAGACAAAAAGGGGGAAAAAACCTTTGCTGTTGATGTTACATTTTATAGGCAATCCTTTGCTTCTTTGCTGATTAAAAGGCTGATTCTCTGTTCTCCGCTGACTTAATGAGATTCCTTTAAATGTCACTGCATTTATTGAGGATATGCTCAGGGAAGGTGCCTGAGAGACTTTACCTCAAAGGCCTGAAAGGTCAGTCCGACGTAGTGGCCCCCCGCCACTGTGATTTTCCACACACATTCTTTCATTGGTCTGTAGTCATCAGGATAATTAGGAGACTGAATCTGTCCTTCATTCCTGCGTATCTCACCTCCGCAGATTGCTGAGCAGGGCACAATAAATAAACAAACAAACCTCAACACACCACTGCAGGTCCATCTTCTTCCAAGGCCACATTCTAGTTCGGTTCATGTAGGTGAGCACATGAAGATCCGGTTATAAAAATCAAAGCTGGCTGGCTGTACTCTTGCAAATATTAGGTAGTAAAGAACCTGGTCACAACTATAAATATCAGATCATAGCCAGCAAAGGAGCACATAGTTTTTAAGCCACTATGATTTCACACCTATACACAAAACCCTTTTTTTTTTTAACTTTTAAAAGCCGTTAGGGATTTTGTAAATTTATTTCATGTGAGTCTGCTCTGTGATTCCTTGAACTGTCATGTTCTGTCTACTGATACCAGGTAAAATAGCTGATCAGGAAAGAAGTTTCACGAGCCACAGAATTCCCTGACCTCTGCTAGTGTCATGTGCTCAGCATCTGTGGCTCCATTCAAGTAGTTCTGTCCACTGCTATATATTAATCTTTAAAACAAAATGCTTCCGGTACGGAAAAGTTTAAGACAAGCAGATATCTGCTCTCTTCTAAGTTACTTAAACTCCTAGACTAGCAGAAGAAGGAACACGAAGGATCTCCTCCACCCACAAGCAGATCAGAAAGGAGCTTTATTTAAGCCAGGAAGCACAATGCCATTTTTTAAATCTATTTTTTGTTTGGGCTTAGAGAGGCATAGAACAAAGCACTTAATAAATTCTTCCTTGCACACTGACTCTATTATTTAGACAAAGCTCCAGAAATGTGCACAATTACTTTCTGTGCAGCTTCTTACAACAGTTACCATTTCAGCAGTACAGGGAACAAATAGACCCAAAATCAATACAAAAGGAAAATAATGGCCATTTCTTCCTAATATTTTGATATTGTGATGAAAAAACAAACAAGAATTCTTGCACCATTTGGGAACTTTTTCTTACACATCTCTAAGTACATTCATGTTACTAATCACTGATACCAGGAGATAGATTGTCTTATAATTTAAATTTACTGAGGATTTTCTTAAAATCACCCTGTGACAATTATAAAATAGCTTCAGAAGTCTTCATAATTGTAAGGTACAGTTGCAATATTATGTTAACAGAATTAGGTGACAAGCCATTTCTATAGCAGGTGCAAGATGAAGTAATCTTTAAAACTCAAAGTCACTTGCCTTCATAGACAGCTGCAAAACCTTTTCCTACCCAATTACTGCTGCTACGGAACTCAATCCACATCCTGCTATCGGTAGACGTGAGAATATCAGGCAATTTGTCCCCACAGAATCTACCTAAAGGAATAAAAGAACAAAGTGATACTCCTAAATAGGACTCTATGGATTAATCACTTTCCAAATTAGCTACAAACTACACACATATATATATATCCTGATTTATCAGGTTCCTATCTCTATTTTTAGGAACAACAGCCATGTCTGTGCCTTAATACTTATTTAAAAGAGGGAGATAAAGGAAACAATCTCTTCATATCCATTTATAAGGAATTTGAACATGGCATTCTCGGATTAAATGACTGACAATAGCATTATTATTAACTGTTGAATTAAGAAACAGGGCAAATAACATATTTGTAAAAGATCATCTGACGCTTCATGGTGGGGATTATTATTCTCTGGGACGTAGATAAAGGCACAAGTCATCCTGGGAAAACGGCTCAAATTGTCAGACTTATCCTAAGCAGGAAAGAAACTTGGTTAAGGATGTACTCTCAGCCCAACGTGAACTTTTTGTCTAGTAGGCTCAAAGACAACCCACAAGAAAATCCTCTGGCTACACCAAGTAGCTTATAAAATTGCACACATTCCATCTCATCCATGAGGGTATAATCTGAAGTGTATTAGGCAGAATAACAAACTGTATCAGAAGACTTGAGTATGAGTTCTTATGTTTTCTAACTCTGTGTTCACAGCAAGTATAACAGCAAAGGAATATAATAATACATTTAGTCCCCTCCTTTCTTCTCTCTACCGTCCATGGATATTTATTGCTTATATACGTTGGCCACTATGCTCTGAGCATTCACAGTATGACAAAATGGTTAAATATGACAATGCATATCAGATGATTCTAGAAGCAACAGTACATTTTCATTCATTTTTGTTTGCTTGTGGCAAGGATGTCATACATAGTTTTAGGATATGAAAAACAGCAGTCAACTTGAGCAAAACACATTTGTACTAACAATGATCAGGTAAAGAAATGTCTTCCTAAATTACAAGTACAATAGGGGCATGGAGCATGGAGCAGTGCTAATTAAACTGTAATGTGCATATGAATTGCTTGGGGAATACTGGCGGACCTGAAGTTCTAAAATACTAACAACCTTCCCAGTGACTGACGCTGCCATGCTGAGGCCCACACTTTGCGAAGCAAGATCTGTACAGCACATCAACCCAGGCGAGCAAAACTACTCTTAATGTAAATGGAAAGTCACAATCTCAAAAAGTCAATATGGAGCAG
The DNA here is from genome assembly GCA_004027955.1 of Chaetophractus vellerosus. Lineage (NCBI taxonomy): Eukaryota > Metazoa > Chordata > Mammalia > Cingulata > Chlamyphoridae > Chaetophractus > Chaetophractus vellerosus. Next base: position 9,795 of record PVKH010019164.1, read on the forward strand.
ATTCTTGTGTGTTCACAATGGCGCTCACCTTAAAGTAAAACAGACTGCAGCAGTCACTGCATTGTGCAAGTGAACAGTGTGGTCTGTGGTTAAAGGCTGGCAGCAGACTTTCACCAAGTCTGAGCAGCAATTTATTATACGGATTACAAATGCCTTGTCTCAGCCACAAACGACTCTCTGAGCGGCAAAACAGTGACATCTAATGTAAAAGGTAATATACTTGACACACAAAGCCAACTACCAAACATGCACCTAGAAGCTCACGCTCTATTACCCTAGCCAAAATAAACAAAAACAAAACAATCAACCCATGATAATTGATCTGGTTTTCTCATCAAAGCTATGCTTTTTAAATTAAGCACACAGAAACAGTTCAAGGAGCAGTCACAGTAAGGATCGTAAATGAGGAAACCGTCTTCAATCATTATCATCAGATCCAAGGATCTACCTCACAACCTAAATTAACTTAAATTAATTTACCTGTGTATAATTCAGCACTTTTATTGTGGTTAAAAAAAGGAAAAATAAACATAAAAACAAGGTTGACCCCATACATTTTTAATTCTAAGATGATTCTTGAGAGAATCACTTGTTTTTAGACAGGACAGGATATATTTGTAGCAACATAAGTAGGTAAGTAGTCTCATACCAATGAGAGGTGATTTCCTCCAGTACCCATCTCTAACTTCAATGTAGTCATACCAGCACAAACTACTTTTGTATAGGTCCATTGTAGTGAAATTTAAAACAATCTGCAAAACAGAGCAAAAATCACATGATGGTGAGTAAAAATGACTAATGCTCCCGGCGATTTGATGCCTGGAGGCAAGGAGTCCAGGATTACAGTGAAAATGAATTTATGACAAATTCGTTCTTTTTCCATATATCATCGTGATAGTTTTCTTAATAACAAACACTTCAAAGCAACATTTTCTCATTCTCCTATAATGTGAAGAGATAAACTAAATATTTTAGCAATTAACTTGGAGCTTCTGTAAAGTTAATTCAAACAATTGTGAAACAAACAGAAATCTTTATTCAAATAGTTTGTTTTTATATTACTAAGATAAACACAACTTATACTATGGAAAATTCTGATTTTCCCAGAAATGTCTTTTTTTTAATAATTTATTTCAAAGAAGACCAGTCAGACATCTATAATTATGTTAAAAATAACTGCCATGTGCCATATTTCAAGAACATAATATCATTGTATATATTGAAATGTTTTAAATACAGCCCTAGAAGTTGAATGTATCCATCTAACTATAATCAAATGCAGATGTAACTATGCTTCTCTAGATCCAAGATTATATATGCAAAGACCTTTAAAGTTAGAGGACTTTGACCATGATCCTTTTTTCTGTATTTTGTTTTGCAATAATGTTGCTTTTCTTAAGATAATTCATGCATAATTCTAGGAAAATTAGCATTCTTACTGTTTTGTAAATGGACTTTACTGTACAAATAGTTAACTCTTTTTACTTGATTACAGCATAAGTAGAGCTAAACTAACATGAGAAACTAACTAACTAACCTCATGAAGTAAAATTCATTTAGGAAATAATTTTTTATATTCAAAAATTCATTCTAACTCTATTCTGCTTGAGATAAAAACTCTTAAGGCTCACATGAACCTGGTCTTTACTCTAGAAACTAAAACAGACTTCTGTCAAAAGCAACACCTTATTGAGTGATTGAGATCCTGAAAAACTATAGTTTATAACAATAATCAAAGAACTCTTTTGCGACAATACAAGGCTGATCATAAGAGAATACTCTCAATAAATGACATACACACACACAAACACAAAGGGGGAAAAATATAAGTGATCAATCCTGAATACACATGCCAGAAAAGTAGAGCACCCATTCTGTGCTGGAAACATATATTTCCCCATTTCTTGAGCACAATATTTAACCAAAACTTAAGTACTTATAATGGCAAATCAATCCTTAACTAGTTTACTCCTTCCCTGAGTGAAGATACAGTACAACTATAAATATTTCACATGCCATCCTGTGCCTAGGTACCATAACAAAGTCATCGATAAAATCGTACCCCAAAGTTGGTTTTAATTGCCCTTCTTTTGATTACAGAGCTATAAATTAAGAATTTAAGCATAATGAAAGTCAGTTGTACCTTATAATGGCATCAAAATATCATCATTAAACCCAACATACTTCAACATACTTTAGTTTCTTAAGAATCCATTTTCTTGAGCTGAAATCTACCAAGGATAAGAAAATAGATATAGACTTTTAACAATGTAAAACATTAGGTTGTGGCATACTTTGGTTTTGTTCAATAGAGTTTTTCATTTATTTTTGTCTTCCTTATTTGCATTTTCCTTTTTTCCTGTTTTATATTTCCTTTGCCAAATTTTACCATTCTAAGTATTCTCCAAAAATGTTTGCAACATTTTCCAAAATATCCAAGGGCAAACCATTAATCATTTTTTCTTCTTTTCCAATAATCCTCAACTTGTGATTATCAAAATGCTTTAGTTTCTAAATTATTTTATGAAGTTCCCAATACATTTTCTCCTCCATTTCTGAATACCCATACAACAATAGATTATCTATAGGATTCAACTGGGAATCATTTCTGCCTTTTCCCCTTGACTTTGTGTTTACTTTAAGTCTATTACAAATGGGCGATACGACCACTGTTTGAAATGTTTAGATAGTTAACAAATAGTTAACATTTGAAGTCTTAGAACACAAATACATGCACACACACATTTACATACACAGTTGGAAGGAGGATAACTATAAGCAGAAAAGTTTCCTATCTTGTTTTGAATCTTCTATTTTAAACGCCAAGCACCGTGGAGGATCAAAACTGGCCTGACTTTAATATAAAACACAGAATCCTTTAGGAGCAGAAAATATAATAAAGATAGGTTTCCAAAAATCAAATCTTAGTTCTCTGACTGCAAAAATAAAATTCTGGCCTATGACTAAGTTTGCTAGCAAAATTCATACTTAAATTACAAATCGAAAGCATTTGAAAAATATTTGGTTTTCTTATATTATCTTATTTTATGTAAACATGTGGTGCGTTTTGTCAAAAAATAACAAAATGAAAACTACATAATATAATTATATAAATCTTTCATTTCTGATGTCAAATATATGTATCGACTTCAAATTTATCATAACTCACTCGAATCATGGAATTGAGGGAAATATAAGGAACAGTTCTAAGATTTCCTGGTATCTGTTAGGAGTCTTAGTTTCAATTTAGAAAAGTAGATAAAACTGCTGTTGAGTTTGCTTATTAAAGACTTTGTTTTGGAATGAGGCAGAATAAATAATCTTGCAAAAAGGCAGATCAACATTTCAAGGAACTGAATGGCTGCAAGTCTCCAGAGAATGTTATAATCAATGAACTTTTTTCAGCACAACTAAGACAATATTGACTACCTAAACAAATTCTACAGCACCATCAATTGGAATAACATTTATACTTTGTTGTGTTGAGGACAGGAAAGATACAGACTATGGCAATTAGACTGATGTTTAATTGTCTCTTTAGAGAGATTAGAATCAAAAGCATCATGTTAAAATAGATTGCTGGCAGAAGGGTCACAGCTGTGGGGGAGGATCACTGGTTCCAGTGTTGATGATAGGGGACTATGTGAGGAGGTGTGCACCTGCGGCATGCCTCTAAGGCATATGAATGTATTCAGGTGTTCATGGGGCATCGTCTTGGTAGGTGGAGACCCACATAATAACTGAAAGAATACTGAATTTCCAACCTGGCCAGTCCTGCTACATTCTCAAACAGAAGGGCAAAACCCCCCAGAGTACATGGGCAGTGCCTAGTGAAGGAAGACAGACCATTTCACCAGGCCCTTTATATTGATGATTGTACTTACGAGCCTTTTCTTATGAAATTGAAACTGAGCCTAGTATTATATATTGCCTAAGAAAGCTACCTTATTGCTCAAATGTGGCCTTTTTCTAAGCCAAACTTAGCATATAAATGCACTACTGCCCACCCCCACCCCCGTCCAGGCCCAGAATGGGACATGACTCCCAGGGATGAGCCTCCCTGGCACCCAGGGAATTACCAAGTGTCACTAGCAATGATTCTGGAAAAAGACGTTAACTTAAAGAGGTATATATTAAATACAAATAATCTTTCATGGCTAAGAGATTTCAAAGTGAGTTGGGCAGTCATTCCAGAGGTTATGCTTATACATGTCTCAGCAGGATCTCATAAACAGTGCCTCAAAGAGTAGGGCTCCTGAGGGCACTAGATATCTAAACACTATAAACAGGGCAGACAAGATCAGGAATTCAGCATTCTGTCAGTGGGCCTAACTTTGAAATTTATACTCCCCAGTGTAACAGAGTTAGACTCATTTATAGTTTCCCTACACATGGTTCTTCTGCCCCTTTTATTTGATCCTATAATTAGCAATATATTTGTTAAACATAAGTCCCAGAGATTTAAATCTTTGATCTATTCATGTGTTGGTTGAGCCCTGAATCTCAGCAGAGTTGCAACACCTACTCCAGTTCATTGGACTCACCCAGGACAACTAACAAGGAGATGATGATGGACAACACCCTTCACAAGGAACAAAGAGTGGCTGCAACTACAAGCAAGATAGTTACATCCATCTGCCCCATGGAATCTAAGCCCCCTCCCAATTAGAAGCAGAGACAGCATCAGCATCCCCAAATCCTCAAGACTGGGGAATGAACAATGGATTAAAATAGACTTATCATTATTCCATGATAGATTTATTATTATTCTAGTAATGGAAAAACTATTATCATTTTTTTAAAGGCAGTGGCCATTAGAGGCTCTGAAGGGAGGGAAAGGGAAGAATAGTTGTAACAAGGGGGCATTTTTGGGACATTGGAATTACCTGCATGACACTGCAATGACGGATACAGGCCATTATATAACCTATAAAATTGTGCAAGGCAGAATGTAAACTACAATGTAAACTATAGTCCACAGTTAGTAGTGATGTTTCAATATGCGTTCATCAATTGTAACAAATGTACACACTAATGAAACATGTTGTTAAAGTGGGAAAGTGTGGTAGGGGTGGGGATGGGGCATATGGGAATCCCCTATATTTTTAATGTAACATTTATGTAATCTAAAGC
>PVKH010019165.1:0-14927 GCA_004027955.1 Chaetophractus vellerosus
ACGCAACGCAGAGAGTCTCATAGTCTTCAGCTGAACTCGTGAAGGAAACAGAAGCTAAGCCCGGAGAGAAACGCAGCCCCGGGAACAGAGGAACCAGGAAGCCTGAACCCTGGAGACGTCGGCAGCCATCTTACTCCAACACGTGGACTTGGGTATGGGAAGAAATTTATGCTTTGTGGCCTGGTAACTGTAAGCTTCTACCCCAAATAAATACCCTTTATAAAGACTGACCAATCTTTGGTATATTTCAAAAGGCACACCTTTGGCTGACCAAAACAACCATCTTTGAAATTCATCCATTTGCCCTTGCACTTGCAAATGCAGGAGAAGAGAGTCTCTTTACAGGAAACCAAAGAAGCCCTCTGGCTTTCAGCTGGTTTCCAATCACCTGTTAGTTTCTCTGAGCTATTTATTAACATTCTATAGGAGTTAGTAAACTATATCGAACAGGTCAAATCCAAATCAGCCTGTAGCCTATTTTTGTATGGCCTGGGGGATAAAGAATGGTTTTTATATTTTTAAAGGGCTATAAACAAAACAAAACAAAAAAAATAAAGCAAAACCTAAAATATTTACTATCTAGCCCTTTATAGAAAAAGTTTTCCAACTGCTACACAGAACATCAATAATCTTTAGAAATAGCAATCCAATCCCATTAACCTTATATCTACTTATATATATCCCACTAACTTGTGTATTCTCTTCCACCAGTACCCCTTCCCAATTCACCACAGGTAAGTTTTAACAATTGAGCCACCCTTGTGCTAGGGGCTTTCTGTGCTTTACTTAAACCACCAGTGATGGGGTTCTGCTTTGCTAGTGAAGCAGTAAGTGGTACAGATCCAAAACCCCATCTTAACACTTGCCTTTTCAGACCAGTCATTTACCAACTTTCACAAGTTGTTTTCTCTAGAAGCAGACACTGGGATTGATTTTGGGGTGAAAAGTGTGTGTTGGAGATCAGCAGAGCCAAGAAAGCCTTGGTCACCCTGGTAGGGAACTCTGAGTTTTGTCTGCCTAAATTGTCAGGTCTTTCCACCCCTGCACTGCACCAGTCACCAAATGCAGGCTGCCCCAGGAAGGATGTGACCTTGGGAGAGGCAGTTCTCTGCAGCTAGGCAGATCCTGAAGAAGCTGACAGTTGGACAATAAGTCCTTCCTCGAAGGAGAATCTGGGAAGTGTATTTCTACAGATACCAACAGCCTTCTCAGTTGGTTTATGAACTCCAAGAAAGTATTTCTCTTCTGTTCTCTGTCTCTCCAGTGGCTAGCCCAGTAACCAGCTTGTTATAGATGCTTAATAATCGTTAAGTAAAAGAATGAATGCCGACTTCCAGGAAGATGGCGGACTAGAAAGATATGGGACTCTCTTCTCCTCTAAAAAAATAGAGGACAGGCTGAAACAGCCTAGAAAAAGATCTAGGGCTTAGGACACCAGGTGAAAGCTGGACACTGCCCAGAGGAGAGAGGGAAAAAGGATGGAAATCACAACGACAGAACTGTGAGTTGAAACCAGCCGCTGCTGCTGTTGGCACCATCCGCCACACTAAAGACACTTCAAAATTCTTAGGCCTCTGGGCCTGCAACTACAGGCAAAGGGGGCTCCAGGGATCTACCACCCCAGGAAAGGGGAGAAAGAGGGACACAACCTAAGGCTGATTCAGATTCTGACCCACAAATTTGGTCTGCTGTGTCCCAGGAGCCCTTCCAGGCTGGGTGGGGCTGCTCCATTTTTTGCCCTGGGAGCAGGCAAGGGGCTAAAGATATACAACCCTCCCAATCTCCTCCTCTACTAACAGGGACTGATTGTTGAGGACTCAGAGGGGAGTGGGAATATTTTTGACCTGGGAAAAGGGTGGGGACTGCCAGAGAAGGCTGGAGAACTGTCTCAGAGAAAGTTTGAATTACAAGGCTCACAGCCTCCAGACAGGAAGCTCTATGACTGATCCAGTCTGTGTTTTGACAAATACACTCCGACCAGGCATTGAACTGAGAGCTACAAAAGAGTGCCATTTGCTGGCAGACCAAGGAAATGCATGCAGGAAAATTAAAAATAAGTAGGAGAGGCTTTTTCTGGTCTCTATATCCTCCCTCTCCAAAGCCCTAGGAAGCGACTCTATAACCAATAGCAGGGTCGAGTGCCCAGTTTTGAGTAACCAGCAGGACAATCCTAACAATCCAAGTCGAGCCAAGAGTCAAAGAGCAGTGGTAACGCACAGCCTCCTGCCAATAAACCCCTACAAAAGCAAAAGAAATTGAGCATCTGAGTAAATACATTCTAATCAGATGCTTAGACATCAGCAAAAAATTATGAGCCATACTAAGAAAATAGAAGATATGGCCCAAGGAAAGGAATATAGCAGAGCCCCAGAAGAGATGCAGAAGTTGAAAGAACTAATCAGTGAGATGTGCACAAATTTCCAATATCAAACTAATGAGTTGAATGAGAATATAGTTAAAGAGATAAAGGACATCAAGAAGACATTGAGCTAATGCAAAGAAGAATTTGAAATCCTGAACAGAAAAGTAACAAAGCTCATGGGAATGAAAGACACAATAGGTGAGATCAAAAACACATTGGGGTGGTGGATGTGGCTCAAATGGGTGGGCGTCCATCTCCCATATGGAGGGACCTGGGTTTGATCCCCAGGACCTCTCCTTAAAAACAAAAACACATTAGAGGCATACAACATCAGACTCAAAATGATAAAAGAAAGAATATGTGATCCCAAAGGCAGAACAGCTAAAATTGAAGAGAGAAAAGAACAGAGAGGAAAAAAGAATGGAAAAAATTGAACAGGGGCTCAGAGAGTTGACTGACAAACACAAAATGCAACAATATACATGTCATGGAAGTTCTAAAAGGAGAACAGAAGTGAAAAGGGGCAGAAAGAGTATTTGAGGAAATAATAGCTGAAAATTTGCCAACTCACATGAAAGAAATGAACTTATATGTCCAAGAAGCACACCATACCCCAATCAGAGTAACTCCAAATTGACCTACACCAAGACACACACTACTCAGAATGTCAAATGCCAGAGATAAAGAGAAAATTCTCAGAGCAGCGAGGGAAAAGCAAACCATCATGTCCAAGGAATGTCCAGTAAGACTTAGCACAGATTTCTCTTCAGAAACCATGGATGCGAGAAGACAATGATATGCTACAATTAGGATACTGAAAGAGAAAAACTGTCAGTCGAGAATTCTTTATCCAGCAAAATTGTCCTTCAGATGTGAATGTGAGTATAAAAATTCACAAACAAACAGAAATAAGAGAGTTTGCAAAAAAAGAATCCACCTTTGCAGTAAATATTAAAGGAAGTCTTAGAACCTGAAAGAAAAAAACAGGAGAGACAGGCTTGGAGGAAAGTATAGAAGAAAGAATAGCAGAAAGTATAACCAAAAGAGTAAAAAGACAGACAAAAATAGTATATGACATATGAAAACCAAGGAATAAAAATGGAGGAAGTAAATTCATTTATAAGAATGAATGCCAAAGTTCCCTTTAGTGCATTCTTCTCCATGCAAAGCAAATATAAAAGGGGGAAAAATACTTCCACTTACCTGGGTGTTCTCATCTACATTTTTTTTTTTAGGAGATATGGGGAATTGAACCCAGGACCTCACACACGAAATAAGTGCTCAACCACTAGGCTACACTTGCTCTCTTCTCATCTATTTCTTTTTAAATTTTATTAATTATTTATTAATAGGTAATGGTTTTTTTGTTTTGTTTTTTGAGGTACAAGGGCCGGGGATTGAACCCTGGACCTTGTATGTGGGAAGCCAGTGCTCAACCACTGAGCCACATTGGCTCCCCTGAATTGTTTTTTTTGTTTTCCATTTGTTTGCTTGGTGTTTGTTTGTTGTTTTTGTCTTGTTTTTAGGAGGCACCAGGAACTGAACCTGAGACCTCCCATGTGGGAAGCAGGCACTCAACTTCTTGAGCCACATCCACTCCCTCATCTACTTCTATGGTTCCAACTTCTACTTAGTTGCCAAAGACCCCAAATCTATATAAATTTTCTGAGCTCCAGACTAATGGTGGTTGACTTTTTGTTTTGTTTTGTTTTGTTTATAAGTTTTATTGAGATAAAATTCACATGTCATACAATTCGCTGATTTAAAGTGTACAATTCAGTGGTTTTTGGTATATTCACAGAGTTGTGCAACCATCACCACAATTAATTTCAAAACATTTCCATCACCTCTAAAAGAAACACTGTACCATTTAGCTATCACCCCCAGCCTCCCACCCCAGACCTAAGCAACCACTCTTCTATTTTCTGTATCTATAGAGTTGCTTATTCTGGACATTTTATGTAAATTGAATCATGTCATATGTGGTCTTTTGTGACCGGCAGAGTGATTTCAAGGTTCATCCATGTTGTAGCATATATCACTACGTCATTTCCTTTTTTTTTTTTAAGACTTATTTTATTTATTTATTTCTCTCCCATATCTTGTTGTTTGCATTTGCTGTCTGCTCTCTGTGTGCTCTCTGTGTCTGTTCATCTTCATTTTAAGTGGCACCGGGAACTGAACCCAGGACCTCCCATATGTGAGGGAGGCACCCTATTGCTTGAGCCACCTCCACTCCTTGCTTGTTGTGGCTCTCATTGTGTTTCCTTGAGAGTCTCCTCATTGTGTCATCTCTTGCATCAGCTTGCCACACCAGCCTGTCACGCCAGCCGGCTGTCTTGATTGTCTTCTTTAGGAGGTACCAGGAACGGAACACGGGACCTCCCATGTGGTAGGTGGGCGCCCAACTGCTTGAACCACATCTGCTTCGCTTTTTTTTTCTTCAAAGATTTGTTTTATTTCTCTCCCCTCCTTATTGTTTGTGCTCGCTGTGTCTGTTTGTTGTGTGCTCGTCTTCCTTTTTTTTTCCTGGAGGCACCAAAACTGAATCCAGGACCTCCCATATGGGAGGGAGGCGCCTAATTGCTTGAGCCACCTCCCTTCCCCTTGAGCTACCTCTGCTCCTTTTGAGCTACCTCTGCTCCCCATTTCTTTTTATGCTGTATAATATTCCATTATATGGATATATCATATTTTGTTTATCCCTTCATCAATTGATGGACATTTGGGTTGTTTCCCCTTTTTTGGCTATTATGAATAATGCTGCTATGAACATTCATGTACAAGATTTTGCATAAATGTACATTTTCATTTCTCTCAGGTGTATAACTAAGAGTGAGTTGCTGGATGTGACAGGATGATATTGTTTATGAATTCCAAAAAGAGATATAGATTATGTTTGTAAACTGATCTGTTCCTCTGGGTATGAAACCCTTTGATTGATTTAAATTCAAAGATTTTAAGTTTACTTAATTAAATTAATTTAGGGCCTTTGATTTGACTAGGTCAGTAGGGCATGGCTCAGAGTTGAGTCCCTGCCCCCTTGGGCTATATAAACACTCAATCAAGAAGACACAGAAGAAGGCACAGGAAGAAAGAGAGCTCCATAGACACGGAAGAGGAGAGAACTTGGTCATTTCTGTCCTGCCATGTGACAGAAAGGAGAAAGCTCAAACAGCTAAAGCTCTGGGAAAGCTGAGCCATCTGCCTGAGAGTTTGCAGCTGAAGAGACCAGAGGCCTGAGCAGCTGAGAAGGTCTGGAAAGAAACAAGCCCTCCAGCCTACAGCTGAGATCAGAAGAAGCTGGGACCATGGAGCCTGAAGAGGAAGAGGAAGGCTGAACCCTTGTAGAGATCGATAACTATTTTCTTCAACACGTGGCAACAGACTTTGGTGAAAAAGTACCTCTTATGGGCCTTGTAACTATACGCTTTTACCATAAATAAATACCCTTTATAAAAGCCAACAGATTTCTGGTACTTTGCATTAGCACCTCTTTGGCTGACTAATACACTGGATCATATGTTAACTCTATGTTTAACTTTTTGAGTAACTGCCTATTTTCCAAAGCACTGGAAAACTTTCCACCAACAGTGCATGAAGGTTCTGATTTTTCTACATGATTTGCAAATATTTTCTCCCATTCTGGGTGTTGTTTTTACATCAGGCCATCTAGTAGTGCCCTCGCTTCAACATCTGATTTCTGGGCACCTAGTAAATGACTGACACCATGCCAGTTGTCAGGAATATGCAGTTTATTAAGCGTGCTCCTACCCGCAGGGAGGGTAGAATAACATAGAATTGGAACACCTGGCTTTCCTCCACCTTCACTGGCCACTTCTTGTCATCTCTCCAAACTTTCTGAATGCCCCAGGGCTCAGTCCTTGGACACTTCTCTTTCTAACTGTACTCTCTCTCCTAACGATCTTATCCATCTATAAACTGATTCTAAAATTTGTATCTCCATCTCAGATGGCTCTCCTGAATGCCAGACTCATCTATAGAATTGCCTGACATATTCCTCTATATATCCAAGAGGTATCTAAACTTAACCAAATCTGAACTTCTAATACTACCCCACAAATCAGTTCAACTCCTTGTCTTCTCTTTCTCCTTAAATGGAAATTCCATCCTTCACTGCTCAAGTGAAAAACCTTAGAGTCATCTTTGACTATTCTTTTTCTTATACCCCATGTCCAATTTGACAGCAAATCCTAATATCTTTATATTCGAAATATATCCATCTTCTAACAACTTGTCACCACCTCCATTGCTATCAGCTGGGTTTGAGTCACCAACATCTCTCATCTGAATTATTGCGTTAGCCTTATCATTCATCTTCCTACTTCTGCCCCTCTGCCTCCCACATTCTATTCTCAACACAGTAACAACGGTGAGCCCATTAAAAATAAATCATATTATGTCACACTTCTAATTATAACCCTCTCATAGCTTTCCATCTCATACAGACAAAAGCTGAAGCTCTTCCAATTATCTGCAAGGCCCTACATGATCTTGCCTCTCTCCTCCCTTACTCTCTGATCTCATTTCCTCCTACTTTTTCCCCTCACTAACTCCACTCCAGCCACACTGACTTCCTCAGTTATGCTCCTGCCTCAGGGCCTTTGCACTTGCCATTCCCTTTTCCTTGAATACTCTTCCCGATAGCCTAAAAACACTCCTTTACCTTCAGATATTGGCTAAATATCCCTGTATCTGTCAGAGGACAGTCAGGGAAGCAGAGCCACTGAGTGTCATGGTATAGGGAATTTATTACAGGAAGTAGATCTTACACAATTGTGGGAGCTGCTAGGCAACTGAAAGTATGGAATGGTGGATTTGAAGGATCAGATAATTACTGCCCAGTCTCCTGAAGCACTGGCATGAGTACATAAAGACAGAGCTTGCAGGAAAATCTGAGAAGCCAAGAACATTCAGCTACTGAAGTGAATTTTGAAGGGAGTTCTATGGGAATGTATCCTGTGGGTAGCTACAGCCTCTGTGAGGTTGCAGTCAAGTGTCTGGTGGTGGGGCTGGGTCACTCTTACCCGCTCTTTTAATCATATTTAGCTTCCAAATAAAGACAAGTGCAAAACCATGCTTCTACCTAACAGAATGCAACTGTATCTAAAACAACTGAAAACACAAAATTCTTTATCCATATTAGAGCAATGTTCATTTGTCTTCTAGGTGAGTGAAGTCTTCCTTTGATATCCTGTAACTTAAAATACTGTGAGTTAAGGTTAAACACTATTAACACATATGTTAGAAAGCAGGGAATTGGGAGAGAAAAAAATGAATTGCTTAATATAAATACAAATATATTTATATCAAAGTAAGGAGGAAATATCCACAACTCCTAAGGTTCTTATTTATGCAACAGGTCATGTGGTCATCTTTAATTTTCTGCTCCCGCTTCCATAGACCATAAGTGTGGGTTGAGAGAGAGGGTCAATGTAACAAGAGTAGAAGCCGTGGTGATATGAGTCACTTGCTCACACAACATTCTTGTACCTTCAGGACCTGCTTGAGCCCAGTCTTGATATAGCCCTTCCACTTGGTGATGAAATGCTGCTGGGCATATCCAACCCTCGGGGCCAGCCAACACCCAGAGCATGGTGGGCACCTCAGGTTGTACAGTCTTTGCAAGGTCCCAATAGCAAGCCAGAAGCTACTTCTCAGGAGGAGAATCATTATCTGCAGTGATTGGCATAGCTTTGTGCCAAACTCCTTCAAGTTTGAACTGAGATTTGCCCATAAAGACCAGCCAAATGCTCCATGCTGCATCCCTTTCTTTCATAGATACTTTGATCCCCATGGGATCTACTGGGCCACACAGCCAAATGGCAGAATAGCTTTCACAGCAGCCTGAACCTGTTGCAGAGTATCTCTTTCTCTGTCTTCCAATAAAAATGAGGAAGTCTTTTGGGTTGTTAGATAAATGGGTCAAAGTATTGAACCCAAATAAAGATGTTGCCTCCAAAATCCACTAGCAATATCAGGCATTGTCCTTTTCTCTCATTGGTAAGTAGGGCCATATACAGCACAGACCCCACCCACACTTCAGATCTCTGTTGAGTTCCTTTTTTTGTGATGAGCTGGAGCTAACTCTCTGCTTTGAAAGGGCCCATGTAATTATGTTAGGCCCACCTGGATAATCTACATATCTTACGGTCAACTGATTTGGAACTTTAATTTCATCTGCAAAATCCCTTCACAGCAACACCTAGATTAATGTTTGATTCAATAACCAAGGGCTGGGAATCTTGGGTGGGGGCACGTCTTAGAAGTCTGCCTACCACAGACACTGACATCCATAAGATCCTGCTCTGACTTGTGGGACACCGTGGTATTTTGGTTCTCTTATAACTAGTGCCAGTTCAGGATCAGTGTCACGTAGTCTCTGAAAATCTGACTATCTCCCTTTTTCCAGGGCAGTCAATCTGGTAAACGGTCACATGTCCTTTTGGAGGGAGGCTAAGGTAACATTTAGAACATACATTTTTGGCAGCATAGTAGGGTCTTTCTTTTTTTTTTTTTTTAAAGATTTATTTATTTTATTACATATCTCCCCTCCCCCCTGCTGCGGGGACGCGCTGAGACTTGGTCACTGCACAGGCGCAGCTTTCCCCGCTTGTGGGCGGCTTCTGCTTCTGTCACAGCCGGCTCTTGCTTCAGTTTGCGGGTGGCTGGCTGTGCTCCATTCGTGGGCGACCTGCCCTGACCGTGGCGGCTTTTGCCTGTCTGTGGCAGCTTTTTGCCCTGCCCACGGCGGCTCTGGCCCACCCATGGCGGCTTGCCATTCTCAAGGCGGTCTGCCCGCTAGGAGAGGTCCCCGGGAACCGAACCTGGGGCCTCCCATGTGGTATGCCGGTGCCCTATCCACTGGGCTATCCAGCCGGCCCCCAGTAGGGTCTTTCTTAAAGGGGACCCAAATTCCCTTTCATTCAGAGGGCTCTGGGCCATGAACTCTATTGCAGTGCTTTAAGTCAGATGCCCATTCACATAGCTAGAGCTTTCCTGCTTACAAAAATCAAGTGAGACCTTAGTGGGCTGATGATCTATTCCAGTTCTAGGGACATCATGATCAGTAATCCAATGCAATAATACCTGCAGGTTAAACTATTCTGATTAGAGCGTGGGCTGTGCAGCCTATTACGGCAAGCACATCCACCTAATCTCAGGTAGGTGCCACTGGGCCTGACCACTTCAGAATTCCAACACCCCCTTTAAATTCAGAGAACCCAAATATATCTTTTTTCCTAAAGATATATTTTGTTTATTTATTTCTCTCCATCCCCTCGTTGTTCGCATTTGCTGTGTCTGTTCGTTGTGTGCTCATCCTCCTTTTAGGAGGCACCAGGAACCGAACCCGGGATCTCCCATGTGGGAAGGAGGCACCTAATCACTTGAGCAACCTCCAAGAGCCCATTTCAATGGCAAAATTTCCTTCTGTCATTCCTGGTCCACTGAGAACAGCCACTAAGCTCTGGACCCCTCTGAAGATGATCGTTCCTAGGATTTTGATTTCCTTAAACCTGTGAATAACTTCCTCTACAGTATACTAAAGATGTTCTGGCACCTCAGTTTCATTTAATGTAGGCTACCTTTGAGTCCAGGAGTCACCCAAACATTTGAGCGAACTGCTAGGGTTACTCTGAGCTGCTCGAGCTAACACATTGAATCCAGAATCAATGTTTAGCACACCCATATTGAAACATTTGGTCCAATCAACACTATAGTCCTTCTGCTCTGATACAACTCTGAGGATCCACTTCCATACATATCTCCCAGGTTTCTCTTGATACAAATTGGCAAAACCTCACAAAGTTATTTTGGTGTGTCTGGAACTTTTTCATGGATCATTGTACAGCTCTCCTGGGGCATGCTGGACTTGAATTTGGTTATAAGTTGAGAAACTGTGAGAGATTTTGGTGTAGGCCTATCCTAGGGAAAATCAGAAAGTCACTGTCCAGTTCTCCTGAAGTCCTGGCACGGGTGGACAAGTCTGGGCTTGCAGAGAAATATTACCAGCCAAGCACATCCAGTCACTGCAATGGGACCTTAAAGGGAAAGTCCACAGAGATTCCTATGGATGGGTATCTGTTGTCCTGTATGGCTGCTGCAGCTAAGGGCCCACAGCTGGGGGCTGCTGTTGGTTAGCATAGGATTTCAAAACATTGACACTACTAATATTTTGTTGTAGGATACCGTCCTGTTTATTATAGGATGTTGTAGGAGACTGTCCTGTGTATTGTAGGATGTTTTAGTAGCATCCCTGCCCACTACCCACAAGATGCAAGAAGTACAATTCCCCCTCTCCCAAAAATGTCTCCAGACATGGCCAAATTGCACCCAGTTGAGAACCCCTGGGTAGGAGGATCAGTAATCGGGAAGGTAACCTGGACGTGGAGAGGACATCAAGATGGAACTTTTGGGCCCCTCTGTGGCTGAGCATTATTATAAATGACTGTGAAGACTTTCTGCATTAAGGCCACTGCTTCACTTCCATCTTCCAACTCTCACTTAAGTTCTCTTGTTGTTCAAATCTAACTTGGAACCTTCTGGGCAAGGAAACTATGAACCATAGTTGCCAAATAACCAAGTTGACAGCTGCATTAGCACAATCACATTCTGAGTGAGGTGTTCCCTGGAACCCTGTCTAAAATACTCCCTATCCCCTTTTCTGCCTTATTTTCCTCAAACATACCCCATTTGATGTGCCTTATATTTTACCTACCTTGTTTATCATCTTTGTCTCCCACTGGAATCTAAGCTCCAAGAAGGCACGGACTTTTGTTGCTTTGTGCATTGCAGCATTGCCAGTGCCTCAAATAATGCCTCATAAATAAATAGGCACTAGATAACATTTGTTGAATGAAGAAATCTCCCAAAGGAGATGATACCTGATGGGAGACTAAAAGGCAAGGAAAGTGAGACTGGCATTCCAGGTGGCATGAATCTTATGATAAAAGGCTTTGAGGTTTAAAAAAGCAGTTTGGTATCTGAATAATTCAGGGTCCAGGCAGAGAAAAGAAACTGCTCTTTTACCCAGATGATGGAAAAATCTGAGAAGCCAAACAGGGGACAGTGAAGCAACCCAGAGATCAGCAACAGCAAGAAGCTGTTTTTATTGCTAGGCTGGCAGAGGGAAGAAGCAGAGTAATCAGAGCTCAGGTTTTGGATCAACCACAGAAGACCTGTCCTGTAGAAGCAGAAACCGTGCAACTGCTGCCAGAGATACTGCCCAAGGTATAGAAGCAGAGAGGAAGGGTAAGAAATGCCGTCTCTTCCAATCCTTTCAATCCATGGTCATGGGGTCCCACTGGCTAAACCCATCCTTGGAAATGCAGCCGGTAGCAGTCCCTCTTGGAATATAAAAAAGAGCATAGGAATATTGAGAATGAGTCTGATAGAAAACAGGCCAGGAAGTGGATGTGGCTCAAGAGATTGGGCTCCTGCGTACCCCATGGGAGGTCCCTGGTTCAGTTCCCGGTACTTTCTAAAGAAGACAGTGAGCTGGCATTACAGGCAGTCTTGGCGAGCTGATGCAACAAGATTATGCAACAACAAGAGACATGAAAAGAATAACATAAAGAGATACATAACAAAGCAGGGAATGGAGGTGGCTTAAATGATTAGGAGCCTCCCTCCCACATCTGAGGTCCCAGGTTCAGTTCCTGGTGCCTTCTAAAGAACAAGAAGATGAACAGACACAGCAAGTGCAAACAGCGAGGGGGTGGGGAAAAATAAAATAAATCTTAAAAAAGAAAGAAAGAAAGAAAACAGGCCAAGGACCAGACCAGAGCCTGGAACACCGAAATTTATGTCTCCAAGTGATTTCAGTATTCCTCTTAAAAACCATCCCCTTCAATCAAACAGCCTAACCACAAGACTGTCCCCCCAGAAGTCACGGAGTCCTCTTGGCCACCTTATTATTCCCTTGCCTCTCACATCCATTTGGTCACCAGGTCTTGTGAATTCATTTCTAGATATCTCTCGTGTGGTGCTCACTCTCCTAACTCACCAGCTCAGGTTCTGCCCTAGCTCACACCCTAAAAAAGCAAATGGTAAGGTGCAGTCCCCCTGCTTAAGAAACTTTGCTGACTTCCCATTATAGATTGGTAAAATCCAAACTTTGCTCAGTTTTCACACACACCCCCTCCCGCAAACTCTGTTCCAGGAACTCTGAACTTTTTTTACCATTCTCTAAAGGTGCGATCCTTTGCATGTCTTCCGGTATTGATCGCACCCTCCCTCAACACTGAATGGCTATTCCCTTTCTACTCTTCAAGATAAAGCTAAAATGTCTCCTTCTTTGTGCAGATTGTCTCTCATTCCCCTTCACCGCGTTCTTACAGCCCTCTTTTGTTCCCTGATTGTGCATTTATCACGATGTATTAAAATTACCTGCTATGTGTGAGACCTCACAGCAGTGTCTGTCTTCTCTTCCTGTCCTGATCTTGGCATGGTTCAGTGCATTAGTTGGTGCTCGATAAATGTGGGCTGAATTAATTTATCTTCCTTCTTAGCTGATATGTCTTCGAAGTGGCTGTGGTCAATGCAGATCTGTGTACTTAAGATCTTAGCTAACCCTTATTTTGAATAATTAAAATATACACAATTTTCTTCTTGTGTTAATTTTATGATTGCATTTATTACATATTTTATAGAGGATACATGGGAGTGAGGTCCCCATCATCCCTTCTCCCCAAAAGATTAGGAAATAAAATTTTACCTGAAAATTAAACAAGAAAAATCCACATCTAATGGATGTAATTCATTTCCTATTGGTATAAGACTAAGATATTATCTGTAAATGTGCAATTGAAGAAAAGGGATGCCCCAAACTTCAATTCAGGTGACATGCATGTAAACTGAAGGACTGGAATTTGATTATGACTAAAATGCACCTAATGATTCTGATTTAGAGGATAGAGAACCATGACTTACCATAGACAAGCCCCAGGAGCCAGAAGCTGCAAGGGTCCCGCCTAACCCTGTCCATGGGTACATCCTAACCTTTAATCTAGAGCCCTCCAGCACCTGCTGCCAGGGTCCCGCTGCCGCCCTGGGATGGGTGCAGCAGACTGTCACCGTCTCAGGCCAATATGCTCTTGCATCATGCCTTTCTTATCCCTTATTCTGATTCCAATAGATCTAGCAAAGGACCTTCTGTTTATAATTTGGCTTCTAGCATCAGAGTTCATGTGATAGTTGCAGTTCTTACTAAAAATTGATAGACTTTCTGGCTGAGATAACTGTCTCTAAGACCCTCGAGTAGTTAATATGTTCCTCCTGAAGTGATCCAACCAAATCAAGTTTCTGACACTAAAAGCTGAGACTCTGACTCAGCCTTGGCAGCTAGCCTAACTCTACCCTTGGGCAAGCTTTACCTCCTCCTGTACCCTCTCTCAAACCACAGCATGTATGACCACCTCCTAAACATTTGTATCTGCTTGTCTGTGGGCTCACTTAATACACATATATTACCTTATGTTAACTTTCTTTTTAAAGTATTCATCTTGACTCTTCTGAATCAGTTCCTTTCAGACATTTTTGGCTATAGCATGCACATAATATACTCTTTTACAACTGTGTACATGTTCACACATTTTAAATTTGGCATCTAAAATTTTTGTCATGGTTAAATCATTGCAAAGAATATACTTTCTGATGCATTAGAAATATTGATATTTAGAAATAAATGTCACTCTTTTAAATGCATGCAATGGAATTAAAAGACCATAGCAATCTGATAGTCACCATCATGTATTTTTAGAATGCTTAAACCAGCTGTTCATTGACAGTTGGAAATTTTACATCTTTTTTGTCCTTTAACTCTTATTTTCTTTCCATTTTACCCAGAAAATTCTATCTTAATGTAATATTTTATGCCTTAAAACCTATTATGATTTTCTGCAATAAATATGCATATACAGACATATATAATTTGAAATTAAATTTTATTTTTATTTCCTGGGACCTAAGGTTTTAAATATTTAAAATATTTTCTGGTTTGTCAATATTACTAGTGAATAATTAATCAAAATATCTATATTAAACACTTTATAGATAATTATTAAACATAAAAAGTAAAATTTTATTGGAAATGCATCTCAATAAAATAAATGAGGTTCCTTTTGTGAAAATTATTTTATGTATTTGTGGATGAATAAAGGCATAACTATTGCTAGAATGGGACAGGGTTTAGCAACAATACTATTTGTTTTTCCATGTTATATATATGAGCTCCAAGAAACTATGTTCACTTTAAAAAATTAGATGGGAATAGAGGGACTTTGTTGTAGCAATGTCACTACATTTTTTGCACTTCCAAGTTACATGCCAAAAATCACATAAAAATTATGTTGCGTGATCTATCAGCTGATTTCATTCCTTCTGCCTTCATCGTTGTTGAAAGCTCAGAATTGGACATCACTGGACTTGCAAAAGAATTTGTTATCGAGTCTTTGTAATCTTTAGTTATTAAAATTTCAGTGCTCTTGGCAGTATTTTCAATAGTACATTTGTTTAGCATTATTTGTTTTACACCTGAGGTAAT